>JAHWFP010224992.1:79550-102648 GCA_023313725.1 Lithobius niger | reverse complement strand
GCCATCCAACACCATGAAAAGAATGGGATCCCCCTTATGAATATCCAGGGTCCATCACACCCCAACGTGGGATACTTAGTAGGAAAAGACTTAGGAGAGAGGTTGGCGCACAAGTGAAGAATCAACAGAGGTCAGATTGGACCTATGCCTTGCAAGTATGGGAGGCCACAACGTAGGCCATGCCTTGCAAATACTGGAGGCTGTGATAACTGCCAAATTCAAATCCAAGCAACTGACAACAAGCAAGGATGTAACCAGAGGCCTAAATTGAACTTTGGAGGGCCTGATGAAGACAGTAGGGGTACTGTTGAAAATTAGCACGACTGTGAGTGTGTCTTTTTGTGAATTTAAGCGAACATGGGGACAATAAGCCATTTGACAGTTGAATTTGAATTTCACAGTAGTTCTATTAACAATGTTTTTACTCTTGCTTCATTCCGTTAATATACAAACTTTGGTTTTTGTGTAGGGTTCGGCCAGACTGCAGATTAGCCACCAGTCCTGATTTCGGATTCAGCACTTAAAAACAAAAAACTGTAACTACCAAACTTTAAAGAAAAGCCTGGTCGTTAGTTGATAGAGTATTTCGCATTTGAAGGAAGCCTTTTTTTCCAAGGCAGAACTTGTTAAACTTCACAAACAGGGACTGGCTACCAATATACATTTATCCCCAAGTTCACAAAGCAGCAGATACTTAAATTTTTGCCTGCAGTGTAGGCCTTGTTTAAAAGAAATACATTTAAAAGGTATTTGAAAGGAAATAAACCTATTATTAAACAACAGATATCCAACACGGTGGCATCCATACTTAAGGTAAGAAAACTTAGAGTGGAGGTGGGTTGGCAGCGAGGTTAGATTTGTGGTTTTTACTCATTACTGTACTAAAAACTGTAATAAACAGGCAACCAATTTGCATTTCACTTTGAATTAAATATCAAGACTACATGGAACAATTTTCCCACTAGGTCAGGCTGACATTAACTGGACATTACTGCTCACTACTTGTGCATCCTTTGCAACATTTACACGCGTTTAAGTGAATGTAGCAAAAACTTATGGTACTAGGGCAAAACAGGAAAATGAACACATTTGCAACATTTTCATTCATGTTGCAAAACTGAGTCATACAGAAAATTCTACTTGAAAGCAAGCACCTTTTTAAGTCCAGAGAGATGTGCAAATTTATGGGTCCACTTTAAAAAAAGTGACATAATTTCTATCTGAGTAACACAACAAGAACACCCTTCTGTAATTAACTACCCAGGCAGAGCTGCCACCATTCATCCCCCTACCCATCCCCAAAAAATGTATTAAAAGTCAAAATCGTAATAGCCAACTTAACTTCCAATAAATTGTTGTTTCTGATGCAAAATTACTAAAATATTACAGCTAATGAGATTACCTTTTTATCCCTAAATAGGCCTAGCCATTTTTTTTAATGCTAAAAGTAAAATGAACTAACAATTCATACATTAAACTAAATCAACTTTTAATCTAAAGTGATTCACAGAAGTAATTTTACTCCAACATGGAAAAGTCGGCGTTTAGGCCTATGCAATGATCAAATGCATGATCTAGATTCAGTGTAACAAAAGCGCAATGCCGTTTTCTCATTAATTCACAAATTTAGGTTGTTAGATGTCGCTCTTTCAAAATCTAATAGTAGTTCAGTTAAAACTAATTTCCAACCACACAAACCTTTATAACAGCCAATGTGATTCAGATTGGGGAGCACGTGGTGTGAAGTTGGCATCAATTTCGATCTGTCCTGGTGAGAGTGACTGCAGCATAGATCACTCTCCAGGATGAATGGAAAACAATGTCAACTTTGGTAAATTGTACAGACGCGTAGCTCCAGATCACGCACCTGAATGGTTGCATCACTACCGACTTTAAGTCAAAATTCTCCTTGCACAGAAATAAGGTTATAAATGGATTATGCTTTTTCACCACACTTCCAGTGTTTTTTTCATGAATTTACTCCAACCGGCCATGAGCGTTTTATAGGTGAATTAAAGTAATAAGGGTGTTTAAAAAACAAAAGCAGTCAAAAATAACACACAACACAAATTAATGCGGTACCGTCTACTGCACGACATACGGTACTAGTTCCCATTATAAATAGCTTGAAATTAAACAAAAAAATTACAAAAACCTTTGCATCATTGTCAACAAGCCTCCATTTTGACGTAAATTTTTTTGTTTATATTTTTAACACTTTAATAATGGAACCATGACAAATATGTTCATAAATAAGTATAGTACAGTTTTTCTGTGTGCTGCTTATCCATGACCTCCAATTGTCCGCACAAGATTTTACCTCACATCAAATCGGAGCCCAAATTATAAACGCTAGAGATGAAAGCCCATCTGCCATCACCACACAAATTTACTAAACAAAAAGGGCTTAAATGATGGCTTTCTGATACCAGTCAAATGAGGGGTATGGAATTACCAGAAAAAAACTTGGTCCTAATCTAAAAGTATGAAACAGCTGATCTCGTTTTTTTTTTTAGTTGTTTTTACTTTCATGATTTCGCAATAAGAGTAGGCTATTGGACTGAGAAATAAAAATTGGATGTTCATAGAATTAATTTGAAAATACTGTGTGGCAAATTACTTTGAACTGTGGAAGTCATGATGTAAACAAACACGCTAAATTCAAAATGTCAGCTGGAAATATTCTTGCTGCAGAGTTTCGACAAACCAGCTAGGTCACAAGAGTCTACATGTTTGTCTTCTTCAGGCACACTCAGATTTTTAGTCTCCAATCTACATTACGTACATTCCACGATATTTATTAGACTTAACTTTGTGTTGTACTTGTTGGCTCACTTCAAAACTGGAGGCCATGCACAACCTTTTCGAATTGAGTAATGTACTATGCAAAACCATTGCAAAATATACGCTTTTTTAGATAAAATCACTAAAAAACCTCTAGAGGCGAATTTTTGACAAACATTGGAAAGAGCTTCGTTCGTCTTCTTCAAGCTCTACTTGAAGAGAGATTGTTTTGTTTATTTACATCATATCGGCTCTTCCGTGCGTTTCTGTCTCGGAATTTGAAAAACTCGCTCGCAACCACTGAGATTGTGCAGCTCGAGGGGGAGCGACGCTTGTTATGGCTCTCCATTTACTTGATAGTCATTCGTGAATTTGAGGATGGATGAGAGGGCCAATGGTTCGGCAGGCTGGGGGCTGGATGTTAATAAGTGGATAATCCCTGCCAGAATTTGACACTAAAATTGTGGTTGCATGGTTGCAGTCAATGGAGTGCAGTGAGGATACTTGACGAGCTGCTATCCCATTGGCTGGTCGAGGGCGTTTGTGCAGGAAATGTGGTCAAGCATTCAGATGTTAATTCTGCGTTAATTCCGTGGGATCTGAAATACAATCAGGTGCAACATCTGCATGGCGTACTGGATTTACTTCCTGAGTGGCCTTTGGATCACTTGCAGCAGGTAAGTCTTTGTTTTGATTCGTAATGGACTTTTGTTCTTCCGCTTTTCTCGTCTGACTCCTTGTTTTGTATTGGTGCGTGGGACATTAAGTGTCATTCTCATGAATATGAAGACTCGTCAGACTTTTTCTCTTTGGTGTGGCCTTTGGTTCCTCAATCAGTGGGTTAAAGGGATGTTGTTTACTTAACTATGTACCTACACCAACACTTTAAAAGTTAAATTTTCTTAAGTCAATCAATCACTTGGTGTTATGGTGCTTCAACGTCGACTTTCTTCCTCAGTCGTCTTGCGATTACGAGAACTTTTTACAACTACAGCACCACGAATGTCAACAAGCCGTGCAATGCAGTAGTTGTAAAAAGCTCTCGTAATCGCAAGAAGCCTGAGGAAGAAAGTCAACGTTCAAGAACAATGACATAAAGTGATTGATTGACTTTCGAAAATTTACACCAATGGTTTAAAAGTTGTGTGTATAGGCTAGTTGAAGTTGAGTAAATTATCCGCTCGTTATGAATCATTGGGTAGGTTTTAGTAACTCTCTTACTTTGTGTTAACAGTTTTTTTTATATTGTGTGCATTTTGAGAAAGTTGTTGTGTCGGAGGGTTTCCTGCATAGGCTCCGTGAGTTTGCGGATGTAAGTGACTGCCACCTTGGTGGGTGTAATTGTTGAGTTCACTCGAGGTGGTCGCAATGTCTGTTTCAACCCAGTTGGGCTTGTGATTTCTTCTATTGAATGCCTTCTTTATTGCTTTGTTGATAATGTAATATGATGGGTAGCCTAGTTTGAAAAAAATTTCCTTGGTTTGATGAATATGGGGTTGCGCTAGCTTGGGGTTGGAAGAATTAGCGACGACACGGTTCATTTCCATTTGGGCTATTGTTCGTAGTTGAGTGATGGAGTGTCCCAAGTCATATGGAATCCCCTGGTTAGTTGCTGAAGGTTTCTTGTTTGGTTGGAACGTGATACGATTATTCATCCTGGTGACTTTGGCATCAAGGAATGGGAGGCTTTGGTTATTTTAGGCTCGCAGTCCTTGATGTCATCTTATCACGTTCCAACGATACAAGAAACCTTCAGCGACTAACCGGGGAAACCCATATGACTCAGGTCACCCCACCACTCAACTATGACCCATAGCCCAAATGAAATGAACCGTGTCATATCTAATTCATCAACCGCAAGCTAACGCAACCCCGTATCCTCCAAACCAAGGCAAAATTTCTCAAACTAGGCTACCCGGCATATATTATCAATAAAATAATTAAGCAGGCCTTCAGAAGAAGAAATCTCAAACCCAACAGAATTGAAACAGACAATGCTACCAACACGAGTGAACAAGCTGCACCCAACAAGGTAGCACTCACTTAAGTCTGCTAATTGACGGATCCTATCCAGAAAATCCTCCGTAGCAACAACTCACCTGTTTCTCCAAAATTACCAACAACATCAAAAAACTGTTAACGCAAAGTAAGAGTTACCAAAACCAATCCACACCGAACGAGAAAAAGTCTGAAGAGTCTAATCTTAATGAAAATGACACTCAAGGTCCCACGCATTGATACAAAACAAGGAATCACACAAGAAAGCCTGAACAACAAAGTCCAATAGGAATAAAAACAAAGGCTTACCTGCTGCCACTGGTCCAAAAGACACTCAGGAAGCTAAACCACTAACCTGTACGAAGATGGCGTCTGATTACCCACAAACGCAGTTTGGAGTGTATCAGATCAGATCCCATGCGGACAGTGAAAGACGATTTATGTCGGTAAAACCAGAGGTGGAATTTAAAAACCAAACGTTTGACCATATCTCCTGCACAAGAGCCTTGATCTAGCTAATGGGATACCATCCCATCAAGCAGCCACACAGCACTCCATTGACTGGAACCGAGCAACCACAATGCAAGTGTAAAATTCTGGCAGGGATAATCATCTGAGGGCTTTTGATCCATCACCATACAGCACCTACAAAATCTTAATTATCCACTTCTGAACAGCCAGCCCCCCGCCTGCCCAACCGTTATCCATCGCATCCACCCTCAAATCCATGAATGCATAGCAACTAAATGAGCGCTATAACTAGCTCCACTCCCATCGCGCAGGTGATCAGTGGTTACGAGCACATTTTTTTAATTCCAAGACAGTAACGCACAGAAGAGCCGATGTAAATAAATAAAGCAATCTCCCTTCAAGTAGTGCCTGAAGAAAACAAACGAAGCCCAACATCTTTCCACTGTTTGTTGAAAATGTTCCACTAGAGATTTTTAATGATTTTAGTTTGAAAAAGCATGAAGCACAATAAATTTCCCAAGTTTCAAATGCAAAATAACCCGCTGTCTGGGCTGGAAAAAACCACTCGGGGTACATAGCAACAATTTTAATTTTCAGCACTTACAACACCTTTGTGCCTTGGTCACAGATAAAAACATGAATCAAAACGAGACCGGAGAACCCCACTATCCCAATACGTATCGTGAACGTCGCGAATATTTTGCAGTAGCTCATCAATTTCAAAGTAAAACAACTTACGGTATTTTCAATATAATGCAAAAGCAAGTGAGATAAACAATGTGGAATGCACTAATCACGGACTTAAAAAAATTGGAGTGGGTCTGTAGATGTCGAACATGCAGACTTTTGTCAACTAGCTGGTTCATCGAAAACTCGCAGCACAAAGGTGTCATGCCGATATTTTGAATTTAGTGTGTTTCTTTACGTCGTAGATTTAGTCCTGGTTGTTGGAAAACTTTAGATAACCCCCGACCCCCACCAAAAATAAAATAAAATTGCGAGTCTCTTAAAAAAAATACTTAAAGTGGGTTCTGCTTGACTAGGCTAATGTCATACTATCTGTAGCCTACAGGAAGTAGCAGCACCCTACCACTGGGTAAAAAAATAGGAAAAAAAATATTTCCAATTTTATCAAAATATCTTTAATACACGAAAAAAATAGTATATATAACATTTTTAAATCTTTTGATACTAATTTTGCAGGTTTACCATCTCCCACCTTGGGTCAGTTCCGTACAATACTGTACCACCATCGCATGCACTTGCGATGCATGCTCTTGTAAATAAGCTGAACTGTGTAGCCAACCCTATTTTTCCAATACGTCTAAAATACTATAGCCCATGACTTCAAAAAATAATATGCCCACAGTCTAACCAACAAGAGCGATTATGCAATGGTGTACCAGGTAGTGAACCCTTTCTAGTGTAGTTGTGTATCCCACACTGCGCGTATTCATGCTCAATGCGATTTTGCAGTGATTAAACTGCAAATTTTTTTGGTGTATGGGCTATTCTCATGTGTTCGACCGCAGGACTTCTACTGTATTCAGTCATTTTTTTCCTCAAACTTCAATCATGCCCTCAAAAAAAGATAGTGATACTTGCCCGTAACCCAAATTTTTCCTTATTCATTATCCCCCAGACACTTTTCATTTAGCCCATCTCCATTTTTCCAGAAATTCACGGATGGGGGTTAAGAGAAGTTTCTCTTGACCAGATAGGAAAGTGTATCAGGCAGGTAATACATTAAGATAAAAAAAAATTTGATCTGGGTTTTTGTTGTTGTTAGCTGGTTACGCTAGTTGCTTAAATTACAACTGATCAACTAAAGAACTCTAACCCTTAATTTGATTTCATATCTCGTGGGATACATACTACAAACATGTTAAAAAGTAAGTCCCAACGTGCATCGTCAGCTTTGTGAAGCAAAGCGGGCAACAACAGCCAAGTGGTTAGCATCTTTGTCACCTAACTAACAGAATGAATATTCGAGCCGCATGACTGACCTGTATAAGACTGTAAAATGTTCATGGAGGTCAGTAGTGTGAACAGACATGCGAAACTGCGGGGGAAACTTTCAGTGAAATTGTGAAAGGGCAAACTGAGACTTTTTTTTTTCTGGGCACCTTTTTTCCTTGTGCTTGTCGGTCACTTTTTTACTATTTTTGGGCTCTACATGCTTGATCTTCGCTGCGACCAGCATTTTTCAGTGCAGAAAAGCAAAATATGAACAAAAAGGGCAGGGGCAAACCAGTCGCCCCCCCCCCCCCCCCGTGCACGCCACTGATGGAGGTAATCCCCGAACTAGGGAAGCGTCCATAAATTGCCGGTTTGTTGGTGGAGGGGGATGGGAGTATGACGAAAAACCAAAGACAACCAAAATTTCACATTTTAAAGTAGGCGAAATTTTAAAAAGTCGGGGGAGGGGGGTTCACCTTACGAGTTTTTTTGTTGCATATTTAGGCGAGTTTTCAGTTTTTTCCAGTTATTTTTTTTATTGCACATGGTTTTTTCCAGTTATTACTGGCTAAAACTGGCAAAAACCAGCAAGCTGCTTCATAGCCTACGCCTATTTTCACAATAAACGAAATTCTTCTCACAATATCTACGCAAATTTTCGACAGTCAATTACATCAATTTGCATAGGTATTGTCAGAATTATATATTTTTACTGTGAAAATAAGCATATGAAAGGTAAATACGAAGTGAATATGGATTTTCAAAGTAAACGATGTGATGTTTTCAAGGGAAGTGTTTATATTTTGCCAATATTTGACTGTTGTAGGGCACACTTTTTTTTATTCGACTTCAAGTAGATTTTTGCCAAATTTTGAAGGAAAAACATTGAGTTTTTGCCGGAACATTAAAAACTGTGGTGAAAACTAATTTTAACCACTTGGTGGCAAAAATATGCCAACCCTGTTTGTGTGCTGCACAACGCCATTTAATAACAACGATGACACACATTACATCACATCTCTGTTACCACGATCTTCACAATAAACGCAACAGAAATAAATTTAGACTACGACACATTCTCATAAGTTTTTCTAACGCAGTGTCTCTAGTCCCGGTTGGGACGTAACTGTTTAAAGCCTATTTGGACGCGTTGACGGGACCGGAGCTCTGCGTGTGTGGATCCCGGCAAACCAAAAAAAAACGTAGTTTTTAGGCAAACTTATATTAGTTTTAGTTAGTTTTGGTTAGTTTAGGTTAGGTTAGGTTACCCTGGTTAGGTTCACTTTAACAAGCTGAAGGCCTAGTTTTCAACGAATTCACCAGGACCTGAGTATTTATAAACTGGATCCCGTCAACGGGACCTGAGACACAGCTTTTTCTAAATGATACAAATTGTCACAGAAGAATGTATGCACGTTCTACGGCCCAAACTATAAGCATTAAACGATGCAGTTTTGTTAGCTGCAGTGAATATGACTGGCGTTTCACTACCGGTAGCCGAGAGTGCACACACACGTCTAGCCCACCATCCTGTGCCGCAATTTAAAGAGCCTTGATCGTACGTGCAATGGAAACAACGTAGCCAGCCATATTGAAAAACACTACTTACTAATTGCCACACGTGTCACACCATCCTTGTCCTTGGCATTATTGAATCTTGTACATCATCACAATGTTGTTTTCGTCGCATCTTCTTGGCCGTCGTGTTACCAAAATCATACCAGGATCCATTCGTAAACATGGAGGAAAGTGAAGGATCCGTTTTCATAAACCCCGTCACTGCGCGCCGCCATTGCCCGTCGATGTGTATTGGCTTGCTACGTCATAACCATGGAGGAAAGAAAAGAGATGGAGCTGGCATGACGTCATCGTAGGGACGCCAGCCGAGGGAGGGCGCTTTCGTCGCCTCACGGTCGCGCCGCCATCTTTGTTAGTTCGAGAGATGGACTCACCCAATCCTCTGACAATGGTGCTCACGTGGGAACTAAACCAAAATTATCATGCATTTACAGAGGTGTTATCTTCATCTATTATTAACCATAGCCAGTCAGTTACCATTGATTGAATTTTGGACAATAGTCGTTTGCGTGGCATTCGGTTGCACCAACAGGACGGAAAACAAGAAACCTCGTGTAACTGTGCGACATACAATGTAAATAAATGTAGTTTTGTAATATAAAATGTAAATGTTTGCCAGATTAAAAGTCTATTGCTACTTTAACAATAGGTGACATGAAGTGATGTAGGTGTATGCTGTAATGTCAGTACGGATGATCATTGCTACATGTAGGACTACCTTTCGTAACGCCCAAATAGAAAATCTTCCCAGGTGCCTTGGGTAGGGGAAAGTATTTTGAAATCATGGTTTTATTATTTTATTTCGTGTAGTACGGTAGTCGGCGGAAAAAAAAACCTATGATGTTTAAAAGTATACTGCAATTTCAAAAGTTTATTTACTGAATACATTTTAACTTAAATGAGCGATAAATTAAACCCCATTATACTGACATAGACAAGGTCGCAGGCTTGGGGAGGGAGGGGGAGACGGTACGATGTGGTAAGTGTCCCCAAGAAAGACAAGAAGAACCTAAAAAAGCGTACCCATGTTCAATTTCAGTTTTTTTTCCTTTCCTATCCAGGTCCAATTTCAATTTTTCCATTATATTTCAGAAGGCTTTTTTGCATTGAAATGGTACCGATTTTTTTTGCTCGTCTCTCCCCCCCCCCCAGAAAAAATTCCTAGCTTCGGCCTTGGTCATGGATATTTCAATTTTTTTTTTCCAAATATAAGTGGCCCCAAGAAAGACCAGAGGGACTTAAAAAAAGCTTCAAAGCTTCAAAGCTTCAAGCTTCAAGTTCAAATTCAGGTTTTTCTTCTAATGTATATCAGAAGTATGTTTTGCGTCAGAAATTTTTTTTTGCATTGAAATCCTACCGATTTTGTTTATTTTTTCTTCCAACTCCCCCACCCTCCCCATCACAGAAATTTCTAGTTACTGGCCCTAGTCATGGATTTTTCGTTTTATTGCAAAATATAATTCCTTTTTCTTTTTTCTATTTTTACGTATTTCAAGTCGGAAAAAGATTCCACAATTTGTATAACTTTCAGCTGAGGAAACTACAAAACAAGCCTTGGTTACTACCACTAAAATATTATTTTCTTGGAGAATGCAGTATTTTTTTTAATGGTTAGTATTTTGGTTAGGTTTAGGCTAAATTTATTAAAACTCCTTAATTAACAAGTTTAAACGTTGAAAAAGTATTCAAATGCAACCTTAAACGTTGCATTAACAAAACCCAAGAATCTGTAATTGAATTTTGTTTGTGTCTGGGATTGTTATTTTGAAGTTGAAATTACTGTTCCAGTTTTTTTTCTACTTTCATCGAAAAAATTGAAAAGACATGGAAGAAATGTACGTTGCGAACGCTTGCAGACAAGCAGTGTTGAACTAACCAAGATGGCGGCCACGCGACTTTCCCTCCGCCAACTGGCTCCAGCAGGTAGCGCGTAGCTCTGACGTCATGCCAGTACCATCTCTTTTCTTTCCTCCATCTTTCTTTCTTCCAGCCACTATATCCATGGTCATAACTGCCGGTGTTCATGGGAAATCACACGTATTGTGTAAAGTCAATCCCAATATTACGCGTTTAGGTATTGCTTTACTCCGGTTATTTAGAAGTAGGTTGAACGCGAATCGAACACCATACTCCTGTCAGAATCTATGGCTGTGAGTGCGTCATTCGAAAAGGAGCAATCTATAAAAAAAATACTGCATTTTTGTTTGGATGGGGATTGGGGGACTGCATTTTTGCTTTGATGGGGATTGGGGGAACAGATAGTTATTACAGAGGACTTGGAAAATGTCCGCAAGTGTTATTTAGAATTGGAAAAATTAAAAAAAAGAAAAGGTTATCTTAAGTCATATATTCTATTGCCTACAAGTTTTTTTTAATAAAAAAAAGTAGAGGATGGAATTTTTCGCCCTCTTTTTTTTGTTGGGGATTGGTGAAAGGGGGGGGGACAATTACTCATGTGCCCATCAACTGGCAATGTAATACACGTTCATTAGCTACACAAATAGCAACATCTTTAAATTAGACCCTCGTTCTTTCCCCTGCCCGACCCCCCCTCCCCCGGTCGGCTGTTTCTAAATTTCTGGGCACGGCCAAGCACGAAATCAAAATGGACAGAAAGCTTTGCACCAAAGTGATAGGCCCGTGAACTTGCAACACTATTTTTTTTATTATGTGAATGGTTTAGGGCAGACGCAAGTAATGCCAGGTGCAGGAAGATGGGCCTCAGTCAGAAATAACGGGAGATAAGACAAAACTACAAAAAAAGGATACGATAGGGAGAAAAAAGGCCTCAAAATTTTATTGGACAAACATCAGGATACAATCGGAAAAAGAAGCCATGTCCTAACACGCTCCCCAACGCCTCGCAATATTTTGTCGTCGAAACGCTCCTGGGCACAGTTTGTTCAAATTGTTGGCTCCACTGTTGCTTCGTTTAATACTAATGTTTATAGCTCATTTCCATTTCTTGATTAGAGAAGTTTAGCCGTCAGCAGTTAAGACCTATCACCTTACAACTTCTTCAGAAACACGACCACTAAACTTGGAAATCACATCAATTTCAGAAACACAAGCCAAGGCTCAAAGACAGACTCGACACAAGTTTAGAGGTAACAAGTGTTACTTCGAACTGTAACGTCTCCTAGACGTTACAAACCTCATGCAACTTTTTGTGACTTCTAAACTGATAATTTCAGAAATGTTAGAAGTAATTTTAGAAGTAACGCAGGAATTTGAAGCAACGAAGAGCAAGTGGAATATTAGAAGTAAACACGGAAGTAAATTACTGGTGTTACTTCGATACGTAACATCTAAGAGAAGTTACAAAACTCGATTGGTCGAGTGTAACGTCTAAACTGCCTTTTAGACGTCAAATTAGACGTTATACTTTTAAGAGTGTACTTCCCCCTTTACGTGAGTCTTATGCATTGTTCTCAAATGTTTGACCTTGACTTTTGATATTTATATTGTGACGTGTCTGAACAATACCGAAACTGACGCCATTTTTTTTAGCTTTATGGTGCCGCCATCTTTAATCGTGACATCAAGTCTGGTTGGTTTATTTCATTCGCTGTCAGGGGTAGACTGGAGGGACACGTTTTCTATACAGGTCTAAAACCGAAACCGACACAATTTTGGGGTTCGGTCAACCTACGGGCGCTGCCATCTTAGATTGTGACGTCATTTCCGGTTGGTCACGTGACCTATGACGATACTTCCGATCCACTAGCTGAATATTTATCACTACCATTAATGGAGATTGGGCCCTCCAACTAATTCTTTTTCGGGTGTGGTGCTGTGGTGCTAGGACCATTATTTTAGTAGAAGTTAAAGACATTTGTCTTGGTCCCCATTTTAACAAATTTCAGAAATCGAAACTGAAAGTCTCGTAGCAGCCATCTTGAATCTCGCTAGATTATTCCCAAAAACCAATCAGCTTCATTTGATCACATGACCGGAAGTCTCTTTTGCATCTCGGAGGAAATGACATCGCAGCCTATCAGAGAGGTACATTTCAACAACGTCAGAAGTCGCTCGGAGAAAAGGACGTCATAGCTTCGCTCTTAGCCAATCAGACACCTCCATTCCTATCACGTGACCGGAAGTCTCGTGCAACCGTCTTGAATCTTGGAGGCAATGACGTCATTCAAAATGGGTGCCTACATGGGGGCGACCATCTTGGAAAAATGATGGCACTTCCAGTTTAGATAAGGCCATCTTGTCCGTCATTCCTGGCAGAAAAATAGCTCTTTCATACTACTTGAGTTTATATTTTCTGTAAATTAACAAACGTTTTTCTACAAAGAGTGCTTTGGTAATATAAGCAGACATATCTGTTACTGGGTGTACTTGTAAGTCGATTACAATTTTTGATCAAACAATAATGTTTAGCTCCAATAAAAAGTAGTTTAATTTCCATTTTATTGGTGTATTTCGAGACACATAGCGGAAAACAACTTTTGACTCCCATCCAAAACACTTATAGCCAAGACTTTATTTTTTTTTTCAAAAATGTCGTTATCTCTGGAAAAACAGTAAATTTGATTGTTCACACATTTAACTCGCTGGTGTATGATAAATAGAGACTAGACCATGAGGGATTATTCCTGCTGTCTACATGGTGAATTGCAGCAAGAAAACACAATAAAAAACACCTATTGTTATCCGAGTGGTTATTATGCACAGCTTTCTTCTTCAGTAAATGTTCAACTACCCCAAAACAAAACTTGTTAAGGATTCCCGCCAAGCTTTTCGACCGTGTGAAGTCGTGATATCAAACACCAAACTCTTTCGCCAAGCTAATCCCACCGAATAATACTTCGAATTTTCAATTATTTCATTTAACGTTTGAAGTCTTAGTCGGTGGGATTAGCTTGGGGAAAGAGCTTAGCGTTTAATATCACGACTTTTCACGGCCGAAAAGCTTGGCGGGAATCCTTAACAAGTTTTATTTTGGGGTAGATATCAGCTGTTTTTGGTCCAAATTGTTGAAATCCATTTGTTTTTCTTAGTACTTATGAGATGGAAACACAATGTAGTTTTCTGGTCCATTTCCTTTTTTTTTTGTTGGCTTTCGTTACATTTTAAGGACAGCAGTCACTTTTTTTATTAGTAAAAGCAGTAGTCTTTACTGTAAGGTTTGATCTCGGTCTCCCATGTTAAAGCCGAAATTTGGAAGCTTAATATCTCCGCCGTCGTCCAACATTTTCTACTGAAATTTTGTGTATAAACCTTGTGGGACTTGACCAACACGTGTACCAATTTTTATTAATATCCAATTTGTCGAATTGGAGATCTGGGCTTCAGCTGGAATCGTTTCATTTTTGTCTTGTATGGTGGTGATGATCTTTGTAGGACACGATCATCAATGGCCTCTACAGACTAAACATTTGTCACAGAAAGTTGGTCCTTAGCTCATTTTTAATAACTACTTCCGGGGATGTGCCCTTTATACAAATAAAAATTTCGATTGGTCGTCTCATTGTGGAGTTAAGGGGCCCTGAACGATCCTTTTTATGGTTTTATTGTTTTACATTTTTTTAAATGGAATCCTCCCAAAATCTCGAAAGACACGATCTCGAAAGATAGAATCACGAACCCGAATTCTCGAAAATCACAATCTCGAAAAACCATTACCTCTAAAAACGAAATCTTGAATGTAAAAATCTAGAAAAAGAATTATATTGCAATTAACACTCTAATGGTCGGGATTTCCAGTTGAGGTCTAATCACGACCGGGCGTAATATAAGCCCCGGCCTAGCTAGACCTCGACCTCAGGACTAAGGTTCGGCCTAACGTTACTGGTGATTTCAATGCTAGTCCTAAGTTGGGGACTTACTAGTACAGTACTAGCTAGACCCCACCTTTGGCCTAAAGTAGTACTGGATAATCTTGGCAATTTCCATGTTGTGGTCTAGCTAGTACAGTACTCTGATTGGTTAATACCCTTCCTGTGACGTCATATCACCTGTAAACAGTAACAACGCGTTTGGATTCTCCAAGATACGTCGAAGTTCGTGTACCAATTTGTTTTCAAGCAAATTTCGGTGATTTTTCTTATTCGGTTTTCAGGATAGCAGGTTTCGTAACAACTTAATTATGACTGAATCATTTTTTTAAAAACATTTTCTTTCCAAATATATCAGAAATCAGTTTAAAATTACATAAACAGACCCATAGCTAGCCATTGATGATGGGGTTGGGTTAAGGATACATTTTGGACTTCTACGCTACGTAATGAATGCCAATGAACTGCTGTGTGCAAGCATGGCAGTAGGGAAGACATTTTTTCAAATGGACTGTCAAGAGCTGACAAATAGTGAAATCTCTTGCTCAGTTTTATCCCGAACCACCTAGAGGGTATTACTGCAAAAAACTTGCACATTTTAAAGCAACAACATACTCCAGTTTTTCAAAAATGAAGAAAGATGGAAAAAAAATGGCGAAACCTTTCACTCAGTTTTGTCCAAAACAATTTGAGGTATTACTGGAGAAAAGCTTTTAAATGTAATGTGAAATCGACATGCACCATTTTCATTTTTTTCTCCCTTGATTCAGGGATGTTAGGTAATTTTTGCCCACATTTAGTGTCCTTTGGGTCGCTTTTGTCATTTAATTTGAGATCTAATGGGCTCTTACAGTCAAATATTGTGCCTTCGATTTTTTTGGAATTCTTAACAAGTTTGTTGTATAAGAAATGGAATTGTTTCTACAGTAATACAAAAGGATCTTCAAATCGTAGTAGTGATAGGTTAACGGAAAAAGGACTACAGCAGATCAAACAGCCAACTCAATTTTCCAATTAAATTTTTTATTTTGCCAGCTATACCTGATTTTCATGAAGTACGGATTTAGTTCACGTTATGTTTTAACTAAAACAATGGCAGAATGGATTAGCAGACGAACTAGTAAATGAAATTTGTGAAAGTTCACGACTTCAGAGGGCGAAAACTTGGCAGAAATCGTTACTAAGTTTTGTTTTATGTAGTTTTGTTAACGTTTCTGCCTTACTTAAGAAAGTTTTTAAATCCTGGCAGTGATGATGTGTTTTGATTAATATATCAGTAACTTTTCTCCCCCCCCCCCCTCCCCCGAAATACCAGTTAGGAGTTACTTCTTACTGAAGCGCCTTCTGGGCACTGTCTAACAGAGAAAGGCTACTTGAAGTAAAATAGCCAAATCAGTTTTTAGTTTTGCCAACTGTGTATGATTTTGGCGAATGTAATTCTTATCAAGACTTCAAACTTGGCTGAGACACAGTTTAAACAATATTTTATTTTTAGTTTCTACATTATCTATGATATTTTAAGCCATGGTGGTAATGGGCTAACAGGCAAACAAAACGGCGAATTTTCCTGCTGGTCACAGCCTAGCTTTCAGTTCGCATACTATAAATAAATAAATAAATAAATAAGAATTTGACCTATATTTGTCAGGAGTACGGAAGGGCCTGGGCCACTGACACCGATCCTGCAGAAAAGAAACAGGGGGAATAGGGGTAATGTTTAGGTTTGGTAATTACTTTTTAAAAACTTATCAAGTGGATGTTCATCCAAGCGATGCTTAAATTCACTAACTGAGGGCGAATTGACAAAAGCTTCTGGAAGAGAATTCCAAGGTCCTATTACCCGAGACGCAAAGAAAAACTTTTTGCAGTCCGTCCTTGGAATGGGCATGCTCAATTTAAGGGAATGGCCGCGAGTTTTACTGTTACAGGCCAGGGTGAAGAAGGGAACATCGATAGACAGCAACCCATGCAGAATTTTAGAGGTCAAAACAAGGTCAGCCTTCAGTCTCCGGATTTCAAGGGGAACAAGGCATACCATAGATAGCCGTGTGTTAGGAGAATGATTGCGGTACCCAGTAAGACCACGAGTGAAAGAGCGTTGGACGGCTTCAAGTTGGTCAATATCCTGCAAAAGGTAGGGTGACCAAACCAGACTCGCGTACTCGAGGATTGGCCGCACAAACACCTTGTAGGGCCAAATTTTGGGTCACAATACTAGCAGATGTAAAGCAACGTCGTACAATTGCCAACCTACGGTAGGCCGAGGCTAAAATCAGGCGACGGTGGGTAGTGGACTTCAAGTCGCTGGAGAACCACACTCCCAGGACACGTATGGAATATACTCCGTCGAGGGATGTGTCCGACAGAGTGTAAATAAGGCTGGGGGGTTTGTAATTTTGTGGCAGATAATGGTAGCTGCCAGTCCAATGACCACTGTGACACATCATCGATACTAGTTGAAAGCTGGTAGCCATCAGAGAAAGAAGTGATCGGGGTGCTAGCTTTCAAGTCATCTGCAAATTTAAGATGTGAAATATGACCAAATTGTGGCCCCGCAAAAAGATCATTCAGATAAAGAACAAAGAAGAGCGGACCCAGCACCGATCCCTGTGGAACGCCACTGATAAAGTCCATGAGGTGGAAATGGTAGTACCCACTTGCACACACTGGGATCGACCAACCAAAAAACTACCCAGCCACTAGAGGAGATTACCTCCGATATGGAGCATCTTAAGTTTGTGTAGTAATTTGCTGTGTACAACAGACTAGAACGCTTTCTGGAAGTCAAAACAAGCAGCATCTGTTGGTATACCAAGGTCAAGCACATCAGTTCAGTGGTCAAGTGCCACCAGAAGTTGCACCGTCGTTGAGCGGCCAGGAAGAAAGCCAAACTGGTCTTGATTAAGAAGCCCATGATCAGTTAGATACCGAAGTAGGTCAGTCCTAATGATAGACTCCATGACTTTGCATGGCACCACTGTTAGAGCAATAGGCCGGTAGTTTCGCGGGTTGGAATTATTGCCCTTTTTAAAGATCGGTATGACTTTTACTGTCTTCCATAACGTGGGTATGTTACTCGAAGAGAAAGATAATTTAAACAAAAAGATGTAGAGCATTGCATATTTCGTTGGCAATCTGTTAGAAAAAGTAGGAGGAGAAACCGTCGGGACCCACAGCATGGTAGGCTTCATATTGTGAAGTGTGTCGATTACTCGTGATCTGGTAAAAGAGACATTGTTGAGTGCTGTGGAATTCGGACTTTCAATGTTAAACAGGGGAGGTGTGACTTGGTTATTGATAACCGAATTAGCAACAAATATGGTAACCGAAATGGCACCTAGTCTGGTAGCAGGGCCAAAAACCTGGAAGTAAGGTCCACCTAATGTTTTATGGTGTTTTGTGTTTTTTCAAGGCACACTTAATGAAATTCTTGAGGGTGCCACTTTGTCACCCTTGAGCAAATTTAAATATTCAAGATGGCGGTCAAGATGGCTGAAAAAAATCATATATCGGCCATATCTTCACATATAGAACAGACAGGATAATCATTTTGGTGTCTAATACTATGTTTTCAGGGTCAGGGAATACTAATAACGGATTGCCTTGTTGATAAAATATACGCTAGGGTGGGTTGAAAAATCAAAAGTGTGAGAATGGAAAAGGGGTACTTTGAAAAACTTATGCTACCATATGACTAATCACTGTGAAAAATTTCATTGTCGTGCGTTGATATCTTCTGCTCCGGAAAGGGGGCCTAAATTTCGGAGTTAATGTGAATTGCTGAACGTTGTTTTTTTTATTTGTTTCAGTAAATTTATTACATTTGTTTGTTTTCTTCCACTTTTCATTTAACACAAACGGGGGCTGGGATCCACGTGGAGTGCTGGGATCCAGGATCCCAGCCCTCAATCTTGGATCCCAGCACTCCTCGTCCTCGTTCATTGTTGCAATCCCGTCGTGCTATATTGTTATAAGAGGACTGAGAGCTTCAAAACGGGTGAGAAGTGGTCTTCTACTATTGTTTTTCTATAGAATTTGTTGAACTGTTACTCATTTATAAATGTTTTATCATGGCGGCCATCAAAGTAAATTCCTATCCATTCGGCAACACTGTCTCGGGAACGTCCAGCAAACTGGGATCCATGTACCCATGTCCATTGATCAGCTTTTCCCTCGGAAATTCCATTCTACATCCCACAACCACCCTACCACTCCTTTCTCATGTTGTTTCCTGCCTTTTTTGTTTTTTTTGGTCTCGAACCCGCATGTTGGGCAGCAAGGTGTAGGCTTGTCCGCCGTGCCCTCTAATTTCCGATGCCAAACACCATGTTCGCAACAACGGCATGTGGCTTTATCGAAAGCCACACAATTGATGATCACTTGCAGTGTCTGGCAATCTGAGGCCCATTGCCCTTCACAACCGGTTGCTGTTTCCGCGTGGTGCAATCACATCCTGCTATCCCGCACCCAGATGTGGGTTCCGCGGGTGTTGCACAATATTACACAACATTGCGTCATGTGGCAACTACTTCTCGATCTTGCATACATTTGAGCAGAAGTGATGTGCAGTGGTCACGCATGGCCGTATATAAGGGCCTACCCGCCGCATGTGAATCATTTCTTCGACCAGAAGCGGGCAAACAGGATGATGGCTGCAGAGGCACCGATTGACGACTTTCCCAGCTGTGCCGTAGTAGAGAAGTCTAGGTCCGGCAAGACTCGGAGGCAACTTCATCGGGTTTGGACGGAAGAGCTGAGCGAGTACCAGGACAAGAAAGGTTTCTCCGGACCTCCAATGGGCTACATTGGCAGATGCAACAAGAAGAGCAAGGAGTTGGATTTTTTCATGGAATTATTCGGGGAGACCGCAGATTTCATCATAAGGAGGACCAACCAATTCATGGACGACAGGGCCAGCAATGCCAAACGCAGCACACAGAACGTCACGTCAGCCAACACACCAGGACCAAAAGGCAATGCAGGGACTTCGACTAAAGGGGAGCCATCGGCCATGGCCAACACAACAGTCGAGTCATTGGTTCCGCCACCACGTCCATCACCACCCCACATCACTTACTGCCAGTTTTTGCCACTCACTGGAATTCCGACTAAACCACAGCTGGGAATACCACAACCAGACGTCCACATGGAAGAAACCGGGTCAAGCCAAGCACAGCTGCCAATGCCAGAAACAGTTGTCGCCGAGGAGGAGGAGGACGAATCAGACTACCCATATTACTGCGAGGAAAATGAGGACTACTATGAAGGCAGCAGCCAAGAATCAGAAGAGGATGAGTTAGATGACGAGCTAAAAGAAACCGAGTCAGAGGACGATGCCGACACCTGCCTTACGACGTCCAGCAGTGAGGAGGAAGCAGCAAGGCAAGACAGTCCATCACGTCGGCTAAGGCCAGAAAGCCCACCGCGACCTCCAACCTTAACAGAAACCTCAGTAGTTATATTTTTGTCTCCGTAAGCCACGGCTCCGGCTCCTACTTACGTATTCCAGTCACGTACGCGATTCACTGCATTGGATGTGAATGGAACCAGTGGCGCCATCGCGTTTTACAAAAGTGAACTACACGTGTAATAGAGGCAGACTGTAGTCGTAATGGCTCGCAAAATAGTTATCCGAATGCAGCCTAAACAACCATCCTGTAATGGAATCAGTTTTCCCTAAACAACAGTTGTCCTGTAACCGTACTAGTGAGAAGTTCTTTCTTAGTGCTGCTGTGTTACCGTAATGAAAAGTTAGTTCTCAGTCGCAGCTGCGTTGCCACGCTCTAACCTTGCATTCTACTACCACGTTTCTCATAACAAAGCAACGTAGAAGAAGTGTAGCCTCCCAAAACAATAAGAATCGTTTATGTTTAAATGAGAAGATTCACAGGGATTGGTCTGACCAATAAAATGAATGGGTATTATAAGATAAACACGTACTAACCGTGATTTGTGTGTTACAGAACTGTATCACTTCGACCATGGCTTCCGTCGTGTTGAATTGGTTGATTCGGATAATCATTGGCGTAATTTTGTTTATGCCTCACATTTACCTGGTTGTCTTTTTTTTGGGTGTACATGGGCCGTTTCGCCAGCAAGACCACGTCTACGAATGTGTTTTGCCTAGAGGGGATGGCATGACACACGCAGACGTTGAGTTACAGCCACTATCTTCGACACCACCTCCGTTGCCACCACCACCTCCACCACGCGATGACGACGGCAGATATATGATCCCACGTCCGTCAACATCGGCGTGGTCAGCACCGCCGTTGCCACCAACGCAACCAAAAACGGATGATACGGCAAAATTTACGACGTTCCGTCCCAAATTGTCAAGGCCTACCTCCATCAAGAGGGTGACGTCTATAATGCTACAAACAACGCGGGATGCTCTGCGTAAAACCAGTAAACACGACGATCTGACAAAATAAACACGTACGATTTTTTAAATAAAGTTCCATACCTTACCCCATCCCACAAATACACAATCTAGAAATTTAATCGTTTAATTTTTTTGTAATTTTAGTGTGAAAACCAGCAGAATAGCTAAGACATCAAGAATTCAAGAATAGCTAAAAATCCAAGACATGTTAACAACGTTCACAATTAAATGGTCAAATTGTTAAATTAAAAAAAAATTTAATTTGTGAACACATTGCCCTGAAAAGAAGTTGCGCTTAAGCAACCAAAAAAAATTACACTAAGCCTACTACAGGCACTTTTTCTCTTAAAGTTTTTTTCTTTCTTGCTCCACGGACTCCAAAATTTACTGGGTTTCACCGCATTGGATGTGAATGGAACCTGTGGCGCCATTGCGTTTTACAAAAGTGAACTACACGCGTAATAGAAGCCTGCTTCGCTTGACGTCACACACTAGCCACGCCCATCGTAAAGTTTAAATGCTATATAGTTCTTTAAGTAGAAAAGAAAATCGCATTCTGTAAACAGAAGTAACCTAATTTTTTTAAGTGTTTTCATAGACATTCGTGATTTTAACTCGTCAGCCGTTCGTTTAACAATTAGGCTCACGTGAGTCTTCAGTTGGACTGAAGGTCCGCCCATCGTCAACTCTGTAATGTGTTGCCTAGCAACGAACAGCATGATCGCTGCCGTCAGCCAATAGCTATGTCCGTCCCACCCATCGCTAGCTGCATACTTTAAGTTGCTAGCCACGTTGACGGGAGGGAATACACACGGAATACACACGCTTATATTTAAAGTTTTAACTCTTAGATTTTTTAATTAAAAACGAAAATCACGTTATGTAAACGAAAGTAAGCTAGGTTTTAAAAGTTGTAGCACAGACAGTAGTGATTTTCAGCCGTCATCAGCTCGTTTAACAAATTTCACTCGTGCCTTTGGATTGTAAAAGCTCTGACCCATCGCTAACTCCGTAATGAGATTGTTACCTACAAACCAATCCCAGACGGAGGAAGGAAGCGGTGGTGTTTGAGGAGATAGAGCCCGCAGTGGGAGCACACTATTTTTGGATTGATTTTGTGGAGTTGTTGTCAAACAACTCCTTTTTTTTTTGGTAGACAAATTTTTTTTTGGGAAACGGATTGTCAACAATACAGGGAATGGGGTATTAGGATGGAGTACAAATTTATTATATTTCATAAAACATATTATGTTGGTTAGTTAATCTTCGGTTAATCTTCAGACATAGCTTTTACAGCTTCTTTTTCAGTTAGGGGTTACGTGACTTGGATTCGAATCATAGTCAATTTTCATCATCACTGCAGTCTGGCGATTGTGGACTGTCACGTTGTTCCTCTTCTTTTTTTTTTCACCATCACTGCCGTCTGGCGATTGTGGACTGTCACGTTCTTCCTTATCCTTTTTTTCACCATCACTGCCGTCTGGGAATTGAGGACTGTCTCGTTGTTCCTCTTCTTTTTGTTGACAATTTTTATGAATCAAACTTATTACCGACAACAAATGGCTCGCTGATGGTAACGATAGATCAGTTTGAATGGTTGTAGAAGTCGTTTCAACGAGTTCATCTGTCTCAGCAGTGGAGGGTCATGGATCAATTCTTTGTCTTTTTAAACGATTCATCTCTCTGTTGAGTAATGTGCGAGCACAATATAGGTTATTTAAAGCCATCATGATGTTTTCGGAATACAGTTGCCAGATAGCTCAGCTCTGGTCAGTGCTCGGCCTGAATTTGTTCTTCTTGCTTCATTCAAAATCTCACCAAGCTCTTCTAAGTCTGTATCCATGTCCAAGTCTGTTAAGCTATCTTCACTAGCACTCTCATATTCACGTTTTTGTGGACACCTCATGTTGATTGCTGGTTCGTTCTCCACAAACTTTGGCTGAAGTCTATTTTCGAAAAATTTTCAACCTGCACTTTTATACTTTGTCTGAAGGACAAATAAGACGGATCTACATTCTTTCACGTTTTTTTTTGTCTGGAAATGCAGGTTTCAGACGTAAACAAAATCATTACTCAACGGAATTGATAGTAATAGTTTTTTCTTCAAAAATTTAACTAAATAAACTTAAGTTTCTAA
>JAHWFP010224992.1:66693-79540 GCA_023313725.1 Lithobius niger | reverse complement strand
TTTTCTTCAAAAATTTAACTAAATAAACTTAAGTTTCTAAAATAAAGCTTATCCATCCTTTTTTACACTGAAAGTTTCATATTTTTTATGTCTATAATTTAATTAACCTAACGAAATGATATAAACGAAAATTAGGACCACACAAATAATACATCGTCTGACCATGACCGGCTCAAGCCTTCACGTTTCTCACGTGCCCAAAACCATTGTTCAATGGAACTGATATTAATAGTTTTTTATTCAAAATTCTATTTAAATAAACCTAAATTTCTGAAATAAAGTTTAAACTTCTTTTCTTATACTGAATGTTGTATATTTGAATGTTAAATCAACTATCATCTGTCTATAATTTAATTAACTTAACGAAATGATGTGGAGCGAAAATTGTACTGGTTTAAAGTTCGTAACGCCGACTTGATACAAAACTTGTTAACCTTGTGTGTGTGATTGCATAACGAAACAGTTAGGCAGACAACCTTGAATGTGTTTTCAGTCTAGCAAATCGTGTTTAAAAACTAGTCACGTCTAACACCACAAAAACCCAACCCAAGACCATTTTTGAGTAAGCCAGACGTAAACAGCTGAATAATTCATATAGTGTACAGCATGTCTTAAACATAGTTTTCTATTGTGGTTATCTAATCACATCACGGGTTTGTCCATGTTACCTAGATGAATAAAGTACACACTAGAAAGTCACGTTAGTAGACAAATAAACCCCCCCCCCCCCAAGTCATATCTTTTCATGTTGTTCCTACCAGTCCTTCAAGGCTGGTTTTTTGTTACGTAATCAAGTCATGTTCATTTTCATGTTACGTAGAACAATAAATTACACAGTAGGCGTGTTATCCTTCAGGTCAAACAAGATCTGACCAGTCAAGAGTCACGAAGTAAACACAGTGGTCGGTCATTAAAGCAGTCAAGTGTACGCATGTTCTTCTTACGTGGCCAATCCAAGACCGGTTTTGCCTTCTTTTCAAGATGTAAAAAAGTAAATCAATCACCACGTAGGCGTGTCTGACCCTCAGACGTCAGCCAACCAGGACACAGCGGGCTTATAAAAGGCCGCTCGGATTAGCTGGTGGCAAACAAACGCCGCACGGTCCGACAACACTCTCTTCCACAGAACGACAGGATTCAACCAACCAACTGTAAGTCACTTGCACACGTTAAAAGTACACTTGTCACTTTGCAAATGCTGATATAGTAGCCCTCCTTATAATACATTACGTATCTAGTCTAGCACCACACAAAACCGACTATTTAGCATCTTACTAAACCGTTTCATTGCAACGCAACAATTTTACTTTGAAATAGAGCTTAGAATTCAAGGTTTTTTTTTAAAAATAAATAGTTTTTTTTTCTGTTTTAGCCAAAACACGAAATCACAACAAAAAAAGGTAGGAAATATGGATTGTTTTCTACCCGACCTCCCATTGAAACCTGAAAATTCTGTCAATTTGGGAGAAAAATTATTTTGCGTGATAAACAGTTTTAAAAATTCAACCTATGCGCATATTCGTGTTTATGGAGAAGGAAAGATCAGATATTTTCCTACGAGTCACGGAGTTTCAATAAAGGCAGCAGATTTTTCAGTGTTCCTTCAGAACTGTAAGGCCTTACAAGCGATTGTTGATACCACCGACCGATCAAAAACTCTTTATTTGGACCGGAATTTCGCCGTCACTTTAGCTGTTGAAAACGGTGAAAAACGCATTGTTTTTATTCGTGAGGGTGAGAAAACAAAATGTATCTCATTGTCTGTCGATCAGTTTCACACATTGTGCGATTCTGAAGGTGAAATTAACCATTTCATAAACTTACAAAAAACCGTAAGTGGTCCAATTTTCCACACTGTGTTTTTCCGTGTTAAAAAAGGAAAATGGATGCAACAAAGTTAGTAACTTGCACATCAAACGCTTTTAATGCTGACGAATATCAGTTTAAAGAAATAAGCTTATTTAGCCAATCTATACGATTTCATTGGTCAATTGTTTTACCAAATAACTTTCATAACCTGACAAGTAAGGAAAGATTCAATGTTAATTTTTGTACAGAATTCATTCACGGTATTCGGTATGAGAATTTCACACATGACTATACACTTAATGAAGTAATAAATTGCATTAAAAAGCTTTATTTACAAATGGGTAAACCCATTTTTGCAGTCAAAGGCGACCATAAGTTAAAGGAATTATTATTAAATCGATGTAACGTCAATGAAGTGATTGATTTAAACAATTTTGGATGTGAAAAGCCGCTGAAAAAAAAAGACGAAAAATGTGACGCGTATCCGTTTTGTATGATGCACGAGCGTGACCAATGCTCGTTTCACAAGGCGGGACAATATTTTTACTGGATGTTGGTAAATTTTTAAGGCATATAGTGTTGTGATTTCGTCAAGACAAGATGGGCAAGGATTTAAGTGCCGTCCGACGTGCATTGCAGACGAAGAAACGCAGGAGTGTCAATCCGTCCAATAGTGTGTGTTTTGCTGTGAAATTTCCATCCGAACACTCCCAGTTTGAAAAAGGAAACCTTTACAATGCCTTGGTATTATTCAGTGGTGAATACCAGATTGTTTCTTCATGCGTCAGACAAAACTCGAAAGAAGTGTGTGCTTTTGTGCGTTTTAAAAAACCAGTGGCGAGTGATGTGATTCGTGGACTGTGTACCACAGCACACACAAATCACAATTAAAAATCTCTGGTGATAAAAACTTTGAATTCCAAGTGTAAACGTCGCAACTGGTTGATACATATTATGCAAATGGACAGCGAAGTTCTGGAAGATTTGACTCCCATTGACAAAGCAATTCTACCTTTTGAAAGTTTGCTTCCAGTATGGTTGGCTTCCCATGATGAGAAACACTTTGACCTCACCGATCCGTTCATCGTTCGATTTGCTGCATACTTTCCCTACATTACATCATTATTAGCTAACAAGGCATCTCATGATTAATTATTGTTGTATAAGCACAACTATTAACAAAGAGCAAAATGATTAATTTTGTATAACTGAAACATAATAAACAACTTTTTATGAAATGACAAAACTTGTTCTGTATTTGTTCTTTTGGGGGAGGTGGTGCTTACAACTATAAATTGTGGATATCAGTTCCAGTGTTCATAAAAATGGACGTACTTTTTTTTTGGGGGGGGAGCTTACAACTAAAAATAGGATGGTGGTATGATTTTCAGTGTTCATAAAAATGGACGCACTTTTTATGGAGGGGGGGGGGGCTTACTACTCTAAATAGGAGGAAGAAATCATTTCCATTCCATAAAAATGGATATGCGATTGAAACATCCTTCCATCTATTTTTTAGTAGGAGCTACATCTTCAAGAAAACTCACTGGATTAAAAGTTTAATCGAAAATTCGCAAAACATTATAGTCCCTCCGCCCGAAAGAATAGTTTTTTGTTACGCTGAGGAACAACCGATTTATGAAACGTTAAAACTAACTTCCCCAGTTCCAATTACGTTTCATTATGGATTAAACGAAGATTTGTACAATTCAATACAGCCTAATACTTTATTATTAGTTGATGATTTGCTACAAACTACATCTCGAGATTTATTATTGGAAATAGTACACAGAGGCTCGCATCATAGAGGTATTAGCATAGTAATTGTTGCGCATAATTTATATGACAAACAATTACGTGCGCTCAGTCTACAGGCACATTATTTAATATTAATGAAAACTGTACGTGATTATTGGCAGATATTTTTATTAGGAGAACAATTATCTATCGGAGGGAAAAATTTAGTGAAAGTATATAAATCTGCTACGGTCGATCCCTATACATATCTATTTCTAGATCTGAGACCAGAAACACCTAGTATTTTAAGATTTCGATCAAGCATTTTCCAAGATCCATCCATACTATTTGTAGAGAATGAAAAATTATAGAGTGAAGGACTTTTTACCTGTCCTGCATCTACTGACTGGTAAAAGAGTTAAAAAAGACGTCAAGTGTGCATTGTTGAATTTCCCGGAGCTAGTTGACGTTTTATCCCTGGCAGCTCTTAATACTTTAAAGGGTCGTGTGAGAATTAGTCCTGGCCAGAAGGCTAAACTGCGTCGTTACAAACGAGAGGTGAAATATTTGGCTACAAGAAATCATAACAGAAAAGCCAAGCAAAAAATTATTCAGAAGGGCGGCCTTCCATTCTTAGGGCATTAATTCCGCCCATTATAGGTGCGATAACGGGATTGTTGGGCAGCTAAAGAACCAAAAAATGTTTAAAAAAATGTATCTTTCGTCCCAGCCACCAACTATGCGCGACAAGTCACCTTACGTAGCTCCCCTTAAGTACATGGAACATGAAATGAGTGAATTAATGCAAAACCATGCATTGGACGATGATAGCAAAATGAAATTGTATAACCAATTGCTCAATCGATACCTACGTTATGACGCCGAGTGGGTAGGTGAACCGGTGAAAGATGAGACTAAAGCTCCGACCCGCCGCGTGCCACCCCAGGGGCCAGGGGCTCCTGGGGGGCCAGGAGTGCCTGCCCCTCCCACCCCGGCTCCAAGAACAGTGCCCATGCCTACTCCTCCCACCCCCGCTCCAAGAACAGTGCCCATGCCTACTCCTCCCACCCCAGCTCCAAGAACAGTGCCCATGCCTACTCCCCCCACCCCGGCTCCAAGAACGGTGCCCACCCCTCCACCGAGAACAATGTTCCAACTCTCTGCTACATCAAGACCTACATACGTCAAGCAACCAAAACCTATAGAAGACATAGTGAGTGGTGTCATTCCTAAATATAAAAAACGTGTTGAGAGAATTTTACAAAGTGGTAGAGTTCAGTGGGACTCGGAAGGTCGTTTGATACATATGCAAAACGTCATAGAGGATAGTGACATAGAGAGACTTGTCCACGGAGCTCTGACGGAAAGTAAACATCATCGCACCAAGATGAAAAAGAAGCCCGGCTGGACTTTTGTTTCAAAAGTAGTGAAAAAACATTCGAGTCGTCGTTCTTTACAACTTGGACACTCCATCCAACAACGTAAGTAAGTCTTACAACAACATCAACAAAATGTAAAAAAAAAATTAAACAATATAAAAATGGTGACGAAAGCCCGGCTGCGTCATTGATGGCAGAAAACTTAGGCGATATAGAGAAAGAAAAGGAAGAAGAAGACAAAGAAAAACAAGACCCAGACGTATCACTCACTGATATATCTAAACTGTGGAATGACGACTATTATTGAGAAACAGTTACAGGAATTATACTTTGACCCGGCTTCTCCTGGTGAGTTAGGTGGTGTGCACCGATTGTACAGGGAAGCTAAAAGAAGAGGATTAAAAGTAACGTTGAAACAAGTTAAAGATTTTTTATCATCGCAAGAAACCTATAGTTTGTTCAAGCCTGTTATTCAACGATTTAAACGGAATCCCATAATAGTTAAAGGGATCAACAAGATATGGAGCGTAGATTTGATGGATGTTCATGCTTTAGCTAGATTTAACGATGACATAAATTTTTTACTAGTAGCGATAGACAATTTTACTAAGAGAGTTCATTTTAAACCAGTGAAGAAAAAAGATGCTGAAACAATTGGTAAAGCGTTCGAATCTATTTTTAAGGAAACAAGACCCCCAAAATATATTTTTTCGGACATGGGACTTGAATTCACATCTAAACATGTCCAGAACGTTTTAAAAAAGTACAACGTAAAGCATTTTACTACAAAAAACACTGAGACAAAGGCGGCAATATCTGCGAGATTTTTTAAAACACTAAGACAAAGGCTTCACAAGTACTTACATTCCCGCAATACTAACCGTTATATAGATGTACTTCCAGACATTATCAATGCCTACGAATTTTCTTATCATCGATCTATTAAAATGCTACCAATAGATGTTACCAAAAAAAAAGAAAAATTGGTTTATCGTAATCTATACGGAAAAGGATTAAAAATAGGTGATTTGGTTAAATTATCCAAACTTAAAGGTATTTTTGAAAAGGGTTATCGTCCAAACTGGACGACTGAGGAATTTAAAATCAGTGGAGAAAAGAAAAACCAAAAAATATCTATGTATTTAGTAGTTGATTTAGAAAATAAACCAATTTTAGGTAGTTTTTATAAACAAGAATTACAAAAGGTAATCAGCAAGCCTGATAGGCTATATAAGGTTGAAAAGATTCTGAAGCAACGCAAACGTGGTGGAAAAATTGAATATCTCGTTAAATGGCAAGGATACCCGAATAGACAAGCCAGTTGGTCCAGTGACGTAGTAGATTTGTCAACATGAGCGAAGAAATCTGGTTAATGTTGCCTTCTAATAGTAGCATGGAAGTATTCCCAAATAATACTTTACAAAATTAAACAACGAAATTGTCGGAACCGTTAAATTTACACGAGAAGTACGAGGTAGGCCTGGCCCAGATAACCTTCCCAGATAACTTTAGTCAAGACGCATTAGTTATTTCGCCGGAGGGAAGGGAGGAAGATCAACTGCTTTTACAATTTTATAAAATTAACACAAATAAAAGTATTACCGAAGTGCAGAATACCGAACGCGAATTATTGGCTACAGAAAGTGGAAAAAGATACGACAGTTTGAAACAATTGGTAGATACAGTAAGCAAGGAGTTAAAAAAATTTAAAGCTGAGTTGGCAGGGGATGATCCTTACAAAGGTAGCGCTGATTTGCCCGCTATACTGTACAATAAAACCTACAAAAGATACACGATCGCTAATGACGTCACTCGTCAATATTACATACGACTCGTTGTAAACTGGAGACTAGCACAGAGATTAGGTTTCAAATCAGAACAATTTCCGTGGAAAGCTAATGAAATTGAACATACGGTGATCACAACAACACCGATTAAAGAGATTACCAGCAATTCTATACAGATGTTGTATGTGTACGGCAACATTGTAGCTCCACAGTAGGTAGGTGATAGCAGATCGCAGCTGTTACATATAGTAGACGTGATGAATGATGCTGGTGATCAAACGAACGTAGAGTTTTTTAGAATACATTATCTACCTTTATTACGCACCACTTTTCAATACGTAGAAATAGATATACGTACTGACGATGGAAGCCGAGTACCGTTCGGTTCATACTCGCGCGTGGTAGCTATCTTACATTTTCGTCCGAAACGTAATTATTAAAAAAAAGTAGTGCAAACCGTGATTCCTATAAATAGCGCCGTACGATCATTCTAAGCTATAAATGTTTCAACATGAAGTATTGTTGCAAATATTCTAACCATTACGTAGGACAGAGTGGTGGGGGGGAATCCCCATATTCTATGGGAGAAGAGCACAACATGGTCATGGACTCGGAAATTTCTTTTCTGCTGTGAGTCGCGTTGCCATGCCATTTTTTCGTATGGCAGTTCCCCATATTAAAAAAATTGGAAAATACCTAGGACGAAAAGCTGTGTCTACGGGCGGAAATATTCTCGGCGACTTCCTAGCCGGCCAGTCCGTGAAAGAATCCGCTAAAGAGAGAGTTAAAGAAACTGGTCATGACATTTTGACCGATATTCACGATAAAATACAGCAGACTGGAAGTGGGCGTATAAAAAAGAGAAGGTCTAAAACGAATGGAGGTGGGCGTATAAAAAAAAAAAGTCTAAAACTAAGAAAAAGATAAATAAAAGGCGAAAAATTGAAAAAACTATTTTAGACTAGTATAAATAGACCTGAGTACGTCTAAAACGACATAACCCTGAATCGACACAGTCCCATAATGGCATTTTTACATCCACAGAGTTGTGAATGTCTATTGTCACCTTTAGAATTATTCTCGCTCCCACCTACACAAATCAGTATCGAACAGACAAGATACGCCGAATTCCGACCCATCGCGACACTGTCAGCCAATCAAGTTATCGATTACGTAATTCCAGGATCAGTAGATGAATATGTAAATCTGGCTAATACTCTGGTGTACTTGAAAGTTAAAGTTAAAAAAAATTCAACTACTAACCTAACAAATAATGAGTCTTCACATGTGACGCTAAACAGACTTTTATTAAACACCCTTTTTAGTCAAGTGGACTTGACTATGAATGGAAAACTAACCTCCAGTAGCACAGGTCAATACGGCTATAAAAGTTACATTCAAACTTTATTAAATTACGGTTCCGACGCAAAAAACACTCAACTGACAGCTGCTCTGTGGTTAGACGCCAGCAACAGATCAGCAGCTATCACAGGCAGTCGTGAAGTTGAATTATTGGGTCGACTACATTGTGACATTGCTTTGCAAGACAAACTCGTACTGAATAATGTAGAAATAAAACTGCGTTTTGTTCCAGTCAATCCAAAATTTAATTTGTACGTAACTCAAGCAGGTATTGCTGCTGGTGTTACGGCGCCTCTGTTCGAATTTGTGGATATGGCCTTGTTTGTAGAAAAAGTGAAACCTGCATCTAATATCTTGTTAGCGCACGCACGCGCACTGAGTGCTGGTACTGCTAAGTATCATTTTAAAAAGACAGACGTTAAGGTCCACACCATAGTCAACAATGCCAAATCGGCGCAATTCGACAATTTGTTCCAAGGTGTTATTCCGAATAGGATCGTCCTAGGGATGGTGACACAAACAGCCTTTAATGGGGATTACAAAGCAGATTCTATGTTCTTCAGACATTTCAACCTGAACTCATTAGCGATGTCCGTTGATGGACAAATGATTAATGGAAAACCAATTAGCATGGATTTTACCAACAAAAACTGCGTTGAAGCCTACATTTCGATGTTCGGGGGACTCAGAACGTTATTTCACAATTCTGGAAATAAAATTTCCTACGAAGAATGGATTTCTGGACATACTTTATTCTGTTTCGATCTTTCTCCAGACCAGTCAGCTGATGACAGTTCCCACGTGTCACTCGTTCGTAACGGTGTTGTGCGTGTTGAATTCTCCGAAAATCTGACGGAAAACGTCAACTTGATAATTTATTCAGAAACGGACGCTTTGCTGGAAATTGACGAAAGAAGAAATGTTTTAACTGACTTGAATAAAATGAATACCTTACAGATTGAAACTAAACTGTCACCAGTGTGCAGAAACTTCATCGGTGTTTACGCTAGCAACCGGCTTCCGAAGAAACCAAGAACAGGCTGGATGGTGATGAATGTATCTCCAGATTCACACAGTGGACTTCACTGGATCGTCGTTGGATGCGGAGAATATTTCGATCCCTTGGGTTTGCCACCCGTGAATAAGACTGTTATAGATTATTTGAATAAATGTAAAATGCAGTGGTGGTTTAATCATTTCCCTTTACAGAAATTTGGAACTATAGTCTGTGGACATTTTTGTATCTATTATATTACTGAGCGATGTAAAGGTTGTACACCTAAACAAATTGTTAACCGTCTAAGGAAAATTTCTAATCCTGGAAAATATGTGTATAATTACGTGAATAAAATGTGATTTTTTTTCATTCAGTCTATTTATTTCATTGTAGTAAGGGGAGAGACCTATAAATATAGGATGGAGAGGTCTACCTACTATTCCATTCGTTTTACTGGATAGAGAGGTCTTTCTACTAATCCATTCTTTTTATTTTTAGAAATGGCTTTTGTATGCGACATCTGTGGGAAGACTTATGTTCACGCAAAAAATTTATATCGTCATAAAAGGAAACACCATCCGGACCAGCGTGTGGTTACTTTACCACATCGATGAAAAAAACGCACATTCGATTGCTCTACCTGCAATGTTTCCTTTTAAACCTTAAGAGGTTTACGAGAGCATAACAACTCTACCCATCGTGCGATACCACCACCACCACCACCATCATCACCCCCTCCACCTCCGTTCATTTTGGAAGAGAGTGCATTCCAAAACTTTTTCCAGAGATATGTCTACGCACAACAGGAAGATACTAATGACATACGAACTTACTTCGATATGATCAGAACCCATCTTTTAAGACTTTTTGATCATGTGCAACGACGTTACAATCAATTTAAGTTTATGATGTGTCTTCATCTTACTTTGGTTAAAGAAACACCCGTCGAAATAAAAACTACAAATATCTATTTATGCAGTACACCCATTGCTGTTTTATCTGTTTTAGACTTCAATAATGCTATTCATACTGCTTTAACAAAAATTTTGAATAGCTTCGAATCTTATCAAAAAAATGGATCAGGATGGGTAATAAGTTCCATTGACAAATGCGATATCCATTTTGGTCACTACGTTCCTCTCACCGGTGGTTGCAGTTATCATTTAGATAATTATTTAATTAATAAGCATGCTTTGTTGAACATAGATTGTCGTGACAGTCGTTGTTTTGTATATTCCGTACTGGCTGAATTGCATCGTGTCAGTAGTGCTGACCATCCCTCACGTTACAAGCAATACGAAAAGTTCTTGGGTACATTAAATCTCGATGGAATCAGTTTTCCCACACCACTCACTGAAATAAATCGTTTTGAAAAACAAAATACCATCGCAGTTAGCGTTTATGGTTATGAGAACAAAACGATTTTCCCCTTACATATTAGCAACCTGGAATCAGATCAGGTTGTTAAATTGTTATTGTTGGATAATAAACATTACTGTTTGATTAGAGATTTTAATCGACTCACCCACAGTAATACAACCAGATACGTTTGTCAGTATTGTATTTGCCCTTTGCATACTAAAGAAAGATTACAGGCACACGAACCACTTTGCAAACAAAACAAATTACAAAGACTAGAAATGCCCGAAAAACAAACGATGCAATTCAGTCATCACGATAGGCAATTACCAGCACCCTACATTGTATATGCAGACTTTGAATGTGTATTACCTAAACTGAGTACTTGTCAACCTGACCCTAATTCTTCATATGTACAAAAATTAGAAACGCATGTACCGTGCGGGTTTGCTTACGTCGTTGTTGATAACTTGGAAAGAGTTCATTCGCATAAAGTGTATAGAGGAGAGGATTGTGTGGAAAAACTTTTTGAATGCCTGTTACTTGTTCAAGCAGAAATTGTGTCCAAACTGTCTATAATCGCTTCTATGATTTACACGACCGATGATGAAAAGAGTTTCAGAGCAGCTACACAATGTTATATTTGCAACACATCATTTGGTCTTTACGATATGCGTGTACGTGACCACGATCATATTTCTGGCTTATACAGAGGAGCAGCGCATCAGCGTTGTAATTTGTTGTATAAATATAAACCAACATTACCCTTTCTATTCCACAATCTCAGCTCCTACGATTTGCACCTAATCGTACGCGCTTTGTCATATTTTGGTGACCATTCTGTGAAAATTATTCCAAAGAACACGGAACGGTATATATCATTACAAATAAGAAATTTATTATTTTTGGATTCTTATCAGTTCCTGCCTGCCTCTTTGGACACATTAGTTAAAATTGTAACAGAATTTCCTTTAATGCAAACCATTTTTCCTAATACATACAAGGATCTCACACGTAAAGGACAATATCCATACGAATATTTTGATTCGTTTTCCAAGTTTGACGAACAACAACTTCCACCAGAAGATTCATTCTATTCTACATTAACAGACAGTGTCATCACGGACGAACAATATACATACGCACAACACGTTTGGAATTCGCTGGACTGTCCAACATTGGGTGATTATCATGATTGCTATTTATTAACTGATGCGGTGCTCCTGGGTGACATTTTTTAGGCTTATCGTGCCATGTGCTTGAAATATTATGGACTAGACCCTGTCCATTACTTTAGTCTTCCAGGTTTGGCGTATGATGCAGCTTTGAAATTAACCAACGAAAAACTTGAGTTATTAACAGATATCGATATGTACATGATGTTCGAACGTGGGGTACGTGATGGTGTCTCCACAGTATCGAATCGTTACGCAAAAGCTAACAATCCTTACCTGCCAAATTATAACTCTGATGCACCTACGTCATACATAGAGTATTTGGATAAAAATAATCTGTACGGTTTTTGCTTGATGCAAGCCTTACCATATTCAGGTTTTCGTTGGTTAACCGCTGTAGAAATAGTTACGCTCGACGTAACAAATATACCTGAAAATGATACTGGATATGTTTTAGAGGTAGATTTGGATTATCCTGAATACTTACATGACAAACATTCCGATTATCCCTTAGCACCAGAAAATCAAACAATAACTTACGAAATGTTGTCACCTTACAACAAAGAGCTGCATGCACTATTCAAATTACCAAATTCGACTAAAAAATTAGTTTCACACTTTCTTCCCCGAAAAAATTACGTTTGTCACTACAAAAACTTGCAGTTCTATCTCTCGCATGGTTTGGTGCTTAAGAAAATACACAGAGTCGTGACTTTCAAACAAAAAGCCTGGTTGAAACCGTTTATTGAATTTAATACTGAAAAACGACAGCAGGCTACAACTGAATTTGAACGTGATAATTTTAAACTGGCGAACACCAGTATTTATGGGAAGAGTCTGGAGAACGTACGTAAACATGTCTCGATCAAATTGACAACAACTTTAGCTAGAACGAGGAAATTATTAGCCAAACCCTCAGTCACATGTATGTCTGCATTTACTGAGTAGTTAGGTTTGTTTAGACTACACAGGTTAAAAGTAATATTAAACAAGCCAGTTCACTTAGGATTTGCTGTGTTAGACCTATCTAAATTATCGATGTTCGAATTCCATTACGATTACATCATTCCAAAATATGGTGATAATTGTAAATTATTAACGACCGACACCGATTCGTTCATCTATCACGTATTCACTGATGATTTGTATCGGGACATGGCTGAATCACATCATTTGTTTGACACGAGCAATTATCCAACCAATCATTTTTTATTTTCCAATGAAAATAAAAAAGTTCCTGGA
>JAHWFP010224992.1:44743-61693 GCA_023313725.1 Lithobius niger | reverse complement strand
ACTGATAATCATGGGTTACAACGACTTGCCGGAGATGGCGCAGTATTGGTCCACGTCCCCAGACCTGGGAAACCACTCCATCAGATCGACCATGACCAGAACAAGGTTCAATCAAATTTGGAACAACTTTCGGCTGTCCGAAGAACCATCTTTCACTGGTACCGATCCCCAGACTGCATCGCCCACGACCAGGCAAGCATTGGAAGAGCAGAAGGCCAAGGAGGACATGGACGCAATAATGAAGGTGTGACTGATGATGGAGGCTATCAACCAGGCATTCCGCAAGTGCAGGAACCCCGGATCAGTTCTCTGCATAGACGAGTCAATGACAGCATTCACTGGAAGATCCATGACCACCAGCCCAAGAGCCCATCAAGGTCGGCTTTGAACACTTCACTCTCTGCGACCCGTTCGACGGTTACATCCTCAACGACGAGGCACACATTGGAAAAAAGTGCCACATGGCCATTGACCCCGCCCAAGACCCCGCCAAGGAACTCAAGAACAACAAGATGGCTCACACAACGATCTGCACCGCGCGCCACTACCTCAACCAGGGTTACACCATCATCTGCGACAACCGCTTCACTTCGGCACTGCTGTTTCAGGTCCTCTACACCAAGCTAGGAACCTTCGGATGCGGGAGCCTATGCGCCAATGCTGCCGGAATGCCATACGAGTTCACGGAGGAGTAGCGCAAATTCAAGAAGGAGCACGAACGTGGCGACAGTATCCTGCGTCAGAGTGGCCGGCTACTGCTGAGCATCTGGTGTGACACCAAGGCCGTCCCTCTACTCAGCACCCACGTGGATCCCTTGGCCGGAAAATGTACCGTCGGAAGACTCATCGGGGGCCAGAAACACCTAGTCACTTGCCCACCGGCAGCCACGACTTACGCGGAGTGCATGAATGGCGTGGACATGGCCAATCATTACAACTCCTCGTTCTACGTCGGCAGGAGGTCCATTAGATAGCACCGCTACCTTTTCTTCCAAAAGCTCAACCAGATTCTCGTCAATGCCAGGCTCAACATGGTCATGGTCTGCGGCCTTGATAGGGCTGGCAAACGCTCCCAGATGACTTACCGAAGATCGCTGGCCAACCAACTCATCAATCGAGTACGCAAGACACGCCCCATAAGACTTCCAGCCGTCTTGGGTACCAGTCATCGCCACGAAAAGAGTACGAGGAGCCGCAGATGCCAGGTGTGCAGGAAGTACAGACAGGAACGGCACAAGACCATCTGGTGGTGCGCCACTTGTCGCGCGAACGTGTGCATGGACGAAAGCTCGAGAAGAAGGCATGGTGGACGAACTTGTTGGCAGTTGCATCAAGATCACCTGGATCTCGATTTTTAGGCTGAATTTTCTTTGAACTTGTATAGCTTTGTACATCCAACGCCGGATAAACCTTGTAATCTTTGTTCAGAATTATGTTTTCCCTTTGCGTAACTGTGACTTTGACTTTTCAGGAAAAAACTAAAAGCCCCAAACCTCACTGTCGCTGGACCCGGTATTCGTCGCGGCTTCAGGTACTCCATCCGAGTCTGAAACCGCGACGAATGCCAGGTCTCAGGCGACGGCGGAGTGTAGGGTTTTCTTTGGGTGGGACTTAAGCCAAATTCTCTGGGTATTGCGATGTTAACCGTCACCATAAGGGTTGAAAAAAAGCCAAACTCCACCATTGCGGGTCTCTTTTGATTCAGGGATGGTTGAGACCAAGTCCATCCCCTCAGTAAAAAGTCCCATTTTTTGGACTTAGCCACACGCCAAGTCATCATCCAAGTCATCATCCAGGAAGGGTCATCCTCAAGCTTGTAAGTAGTGGTCTCTGCCCCGCCACCACACCCTCATGATCCACAGTCATCGATCGCCTTACCTTCGAGACCAGAAGGAAAGACGGGCCTCAGGTGGATCACTACACTACGGAACTCGTCGGAAAACACGAACGTCCCAATGTTCGACACCTAGCCACCTCGTCAGCCAGCTAGTTCATGAATGTCTCGTCAAACACCCACTTTAGTGTAGCACTGGCAACGCTCGAAACGACTGCCTTTCAACAAGTTCCAACCAGTTTTTGCTGCAGGTCCAATAGCTCAGCTACAATTCAGAATGGAGTACCACTCGTCACCGAAACGAAGCCACTAGTCAAACTGCTCCGACCAGTTTCAAGAGACCTCTCCGAGCCTAAAAGGCTCACCGCCAGTAGTGCTGCTAGGTCCGGCAGCACTCTGGAGATGTGCTACAGGACGAACCCACAGCTCACTGCCAAAGCATTGCCACCAGTCCAAATGGCTCAAACAGCTTAGAACCTTCCAAGCCCGAAAATGAGGCCAGGCTGCTCGTTGCCAAGTCTTTGCTGCTGGTCCAACGGCTCAACCCAGTTTAGAACGGGGATCTGCCACCACGAAGGCAAGGGGGATCCGTCGCTCACCACCAAAGCGTCGTCACTAGTCCAACCGATCTGATCAGCTCAGAGACAGCACACCCTCAAGGGAACGAGTGCTTCACCACCAAGTCTTTGCTACTCGGTCCAACGGCTCAAACCAGTTTAGAAAGGCGTCACAATCTTCACCAAGCAAAACCACTAGTCCAAATAGCTCCAACCTAGTTAAGAACATCGAGCCCAACATCGAGGACTTATAAAGCTAATCACCAGTCTCGCAATTCGGTCCAGGTTTACTTACGAGGAGTGGGGTCCGCTAGCAGGACCCGCAACCAAAGCCACTAGTCCAAAAAACTCGTCCAGTTCAGAACAGTGCACCCAAAAGACGACATTGCTCACCGCTCGTCTTCCTTACTCGGTCCAACAGCCGGTTTCGAAAGGCGTGCTGATCTCCGCCAGAGCCACTAGTCCAAACAGCTCAACAAGCTTAGAACGAAATGTCGTACCTAAAGGCAAGGGATCCATCCTCACAATACTGGGGGATCGTCGATAGAACAGCTTACTTTTACACCAGTCTTGCAACTCGGTCCGAAGGGTAGACTCCGGTTTAGAACGAGGATCTGCCTGCACGAAGGCAAGGGGGATCCGTCGCTCACCACCAAAGCTTCGCCACCAGTCCAAACAGCTCGACCAGCCTAGAACGTCGGGACCACAGTGCTCATCAGCCAAGTCTTTAGCCACCGGTCCAATGGCTCCACTCCAGATCAGGATGGCAGATCCAAGCCCGAAGGCGAGGACCCACCAATTCATCACCGAAGTATCGCTACTAGTCCAATGGCTGCAACCAGCTTTGAGCAAATGACCCACACGCCGTCCTCATCAACAAGCCCACCAATGCCGTGTTCTCATCCCTCCCGGGCGGGATGGTGATGCGCCGTCCAGGTTTAGTCACGAGAACTAATCCTTACAACTCGCACGACATTGCCACTTGGCCGATAGCGTCACCGATGCACGGTACAAGACCAACACCAGCAAATAACAACTCCACACCCAAGTCACAGAGACACCGAAGGGAATCGGGAATTTCTTTCTCGCAACAAACCCGGTATACTACCAGTAACCTACCCGCCGTATAGCCAGTGCGCCCGAGAGATGCCGAAGAATCACAGGACGATCAAAGACTTGACGGAGAAACATGATTGGCAGGCCCCAGGTTTGCTCTTTCACTCAAACAGTCCAAGCCCAGTATACTGCCTGTAACCTACCCGCCGTATAGCCAGTGCGTCCGACAGAGTCCGAAGAATCACAGGACGATCAAAGACCTGACGGAGTAACATGATTGGCAGGCCCTGTGCTGGCTTTCACTCACATACTACAAGCCCGGTATACTACCTGAAACCTACCCGCCACATATCCAGTGCGCCCGAGAGATTCCGAAGAATCACGGGACGATCAAAGACCTGACGGAGTATCATAAATGGCAGGCCCCGGGCTCGCAGTCTTTCACACCCGATTCTCACACTCGACATCAATGTTCCCTAGACACAGAGCGGCTAAGGCACTCCTATAATCCAAGACACAGGGGAACGAGGCAAGGAGTCAGGATCGTCTTCCTACTCAAGCTTAGAACACGGCTCAGCATGCTACCCTTACCTGCCCGCCTGCAGCCGGAAGACCGACGGAGTAAGATTATCGTAGGGCTAAGTCAAAGTTCAAACTCTTTCATCAGGACATCACCAGACTCTTTCGCCCACGCCAAACACATCTTAAACTCAGAAATGCCCAGACGCACACGACTCTGGCATATCAGCTGCCATATCGGCTGGCATATCAGCTGTCTGGCTGCTCATCGCCAAGTCTTTGCTGCTGGTCCAACGGCTCAACTCCAGTTCGGAATGGCGTACTACTCGCCACCGAAGCATCGCCACTAGTCCAACTGCTCTGACTAGCTCAGAGTCCAATCCAAATCCAAGACACAGGCACGAGGCAATCGAGTTAGGATTAGGATCGTCCACTTACTCAAGCTCGAACATGGCTCAACATGCTACCCATGCGTACCCGTCCATAGCCCGAAGACCAACGGAGCAAGCTTACGGTAGGGCCAAGCCGGGACAAACTCTTTCAGCAGCACATCACCAGTCTCTTTCACCCACAGACAACACATCCCGGACTCAGAAACGCCCTGCTGTCATTTGATAAGCTCAACCCGGGGCACGAACGCATGTGGAACAAGCAAGTTAGGATCGTCTGCATACTCCAGCTTGAACACGACTCAACATGCTACCCTTGTGCACCCGTCCATAGCCCAAAGACCGACGGAGGAAGCTTACGGTAGGGCCAAGCCGCTGAGGTTCAAGCGCTTTCTGCCAGCACATCACCAGACCCATTTGCCCACGGGTCAACGCATCCCAGGGAACAACAAAAAGCAACAACCACTTCGCCCACCACTCGAGCACTCCCAATCCAAGACGGAGACACGCAAAGCAAGCAAGTTAGGATCGTCTACCTACTTGAGCTCAAACACGGGCTGACATGCTACCCTTGCATACCCGTCCATAGCCCGAAGACCGACGGAGGAAGCTTACGGTAGGGCCAAGCCGCTAACTCTTTCAGCAGGACTCACCAAACTCACAGGCCTGCAGCCAACATCTCGAACCAGTTTCGAGCACAAGAGGGGCAGCTCAGAGACAGCACACCCTCAAGGAGAACGAATGCTCACCACCAAGTCTTGGCTCGGTCCAATGGCTCATCCCAGTTTAGAAAGGTGTCCCAATCTTCACCAAGCAAAGCCACTAGTCCAAACAGCTCCTACCTAGATTAGAACATCGAGCCCAACATCGAGTACTTACACTGCTCATCACCAATCTCGCAATTCGGTCCAGGTTGACTTACGAGGAGTGGGGTCTGCTAGCAGGACCCACAACCAAAGCCACAACCAAAGTCCAAAGAGCTCGACCAGTTCGGACTAGTGTAGTAGTTTGGCTACACTAGTTTTGACTAGTGTAGCCAAAGGACGAGAATGCTCACCACTCGTCTCGCTTACTCGGTCCAACTGCCGGTTTAGAAAGGCGTATCGATCTCCACCAAAGCCACTAGTCCAAACAGCTCGACAAGCTCATAACGAAACGTGGTACCTAAGGCAAGGGATCCATCCTCACAAGAAAACTGGGGGATCGCCGATGCAACAGCTTACGTTTGCACCAGTCTCGCAACTCGGTCCGAAGGGTCGACTCCAGTTTAGAACGGGGATCTGCCGCCACGAAGGCAAGGGGGATCCGTCGCTCACCACCAAAGCGTTACCACCAGTCCAAACTGCTCGACCAACCTAGAACATCGGAGCCACAGTGCTCATCGGCCAAGTCTTTGTCACCACTGGTCTAATGGCTCAACTTCACATCAGAATGGCAGATCCAAGCCAGGACCCAACGATTCATCATCGAAGCATCGCCACTAGTCCAATGGCTCCAACCAGCTTAAAACAAAGGACCCACATGCCGCGCACACCAACAAACTAACCAATGCTGAGTTATGCCGTGCTCTCATCCCGCCCGGTCATAGCGGGATGGTAATACGCCGTCCAGGTTTGACGGATCTCACCCCTTACGGTTTTGCGCCACTCAGGTTTAGTCACAAGAACTAATCCCTACGACTCGCACGTCACTGCCATCTGCCCTGGCCGATCGCGTCGCCAATGCACAGTACAAGACCGACACTAGAAAACACAATAACGACTACTCCACATCCAAGTCATAGAGACACCGAAGGGAATCGGGAACTTTCTCACCACAAGCCCAGTATACTACCGATTGCGTACCCGCCGCATAGCCAGTGCGCCCGAGAGATTCCGGAGAATCATGGGACGATGAAAGACCTGACGGAGCAACATTATTGGTAGGCCCTGGGTTACCTCTCTATCTTTGCAAGTCCAGTGTACTGCCGATTGCGTACCCGCCGCATAGCCAGTGCGCCCGAGAGATTCCAGAGAATCATGGGACAATCAAAGACCTGACGGAGCAACATTATTTCTGGGCAGGCCCTGGGTTATTTCTCTCTTCCCGATTCTCGCACTCGACATCAATGTTCCCCAGACACAGAGCAGCTCACAACTAACAGCAGCTTCGGCAAATCAGCAACAGTAGCTTTCGCCAAATGGGGATTGATGGGGCAGAACATCTTTAAACTTTGTTCGTGGACGAGCCACGAACTCTCTCCGAGCATGACACTCGGTATAAGTGCCCCGCCGAGACCCCGAATGGGATCAATCCAGTCTCGGACTTTCGGAAAAGACCAAAGGGATGCTCCGACCATCAGACCATCCGAAGGAGAATACGCCAAAACCAACCAACACCATTAATAACAAATTGGTCCAACCATTAAACCCATGGGTGACTGTTAGGCACAAGCACAAAACCATTAAGACAGCTGCAAGCAAAATGCGTGATGGTACTTTGCACCTTGCATCCGGTGGTCCATTCACCAACTTTCCAAAATCATGCCGTGCTACCAAACAAGAGATTTGTGCTTTGGAGGCTAAAAATCCAACTAGTTTAGCTGGTAGTCATTCTTTTTTTGATACTTCACCTTTGTCAGCATGTGAGCAGAAGCATGATGACTCGCCAAATGAGGCATCAAATACTCAAAGCAGGAACCAGACATTACTAGGCGTCACGTCGGCTGGGTATCGTGACAAGCCAGCAAACTGTTGGAGACACAATCCAAAACAAGTAGCTACAGGATATTTAGCAAAACTGGAAAAGAAAAACCCAACTGGTTCAGAAAGCAAGAAGGGCTACAATGCTCACGAGATTATACTAATTGGTGACTCTCATGTGCGTGGGCTCCATCTTGGCAGATCCGGTGAAGCCATCACTTGGACCTGGCCAGGTCTCCTAGTTGAACAACTACACAGTCGAGTTTCACAGGCCCTTTTAAATACTGGGAACTACCCAAATGTGATCCTGTGTGCTGGCAGCAACAACGTTCTTAGGGATACCCCTCAACACATAGTAAAATCTCTCTCTCTTGCAATAGATGAAATACTTCGCCTTAAACCAGCCGCTTCCATCTACTGGGTTGGCCTTCTACCACAGCCAGGAAATAGATCTCCTGGTTCTTGTGAATTTATTACTAAATGGAATTGTGAAATCGTTAAACTATGCAATCAGGGAAATCTGCATGTTGTTATTGTTTGGAATGATTTATTACATGTTAAAGGTTTTTTCTCTCGTGATGGTATTCATCTTACAAAAGTTGGTAAATCCATTCTGGTAAACGAGTTGAATTCTGCTATTTATACTGTATTTAAGTTGGGAAACCGGTACAATTAATGGGGAACTCAATAGGAGGATCTTACCATCCAGCTCCTTGTTTACTGCCGGATCGGTTCATGAGGAACACTACACTTTTACCCAAATTGTGTGATTTGAAATGTATCCTCTTTAACGCTCAGAGCCTTGTTTTGAAATTGCCAGAGTTTAAGATTCTCTTGTCTACTGGCCATTATGACGTTGTTGTAGTTACGGAGTTGTGGCTGACGGACTCCATTACTGACAGTCTTATCTTAGGAAACCTGCCTTACTGCCTCATCAGGAGGGACCGCGGATCACGAGGTGGCGGCCTACTAGCTGCCTTCAAAGCTTCTATTCCCTTTACAGTCAGCAAGGTATCGGATAGTGTTGAGGCAATTTGCTTTGATATCTTGTCTGAATCGATCAGAATTATTCTGGGCTACATTCCAAATGCGGATAGCTTCGATAGCGTAAATGAGATGTGTACTTTTTTGAAAAACTCAGTCAAAACAAATTATTCTAACATAATCCTTGGTGATTTTAATATGTCTACAATAGACTGGGATGCGAATACAGCTGGAAAACCTTCCCACCAGCTCTTCTTCAACTGTGTCTCAGAGCTGGACATGACACAATTAGTAAAAGAGCCAACTCGTTTAGATAATATCCTTGACCTTGTATTGGTTGAAAATGACAGGCTTGCATACAAGGTTGAGGTCATAGATCATTTCAGCAATAGTGATCACAATATGGTTGCTTTTTCCCTGCAGAGCTTCCAGCTTACACCCAAGGAACCTTCTGTCTCTAATTTTCGCCATAAAATTGACTTTTTAAAGTTGCGTCAACTTTTGGACGTCATAAACTGGAATTTTGTTTTACATAGTATTGAAGACGTTGAAATCATGTGGAACGCCTTTCTGGATCTGATACATTTTTGTGTGTCAGAATCTAGTTTGGGTCTGGCTGTGAATGCAAACAACAAACGTGTATGCTCCAACCAGAAAACGTTTTCTACTCCAAAAGCCATTATACGGCTAAGAACTAGAAAGTTAAAGCTGTGGACCATTTACAAGAAGGTGAAGTCTGTAACAAATCTGGCTAAATATAATGAGCGCCAAAAACAATATTCTGCCCTGGCTCGAGAATTTGAGATTAAACGTGAATGTGCAGTTATTACTGAAGGTAGTTTAGCCTCACTTTTTAGATTTGTTAAGCAAAAAACAATCGGTAAGCACACCATTCCTCCATTACAGATGAATGGCAACTTAGTCTTAAACAACTGTGATAAAGCCAATATTTTGTCTAAAGAATTTTCGAAAAATTTTGTAACTGATAACAATTTGCTACCACTACTATCAGAAAACCCTGACCAGACTTGTAATGATGTAATTTTTACAGCACAATACGTGCTTAACGTATTGTCATCCATTAAGCCCAGTCATTCTGTTGGCCCAGAAGGTTACTCTGCTGCATTTTATAAAGAGATTAGGTATCAGATTTGTTAACCCCTCTCTCAGATTTTTAATTTATCATTTACTACTGGGAAACTACTCAAAATCTGGAAAACGGCTAAAGTCGTCCCAATATTTAAAAAGGGGGAGGCTTCAAATCCCAGTAATTATCGGCCAATTGCACTGACCTCTGTACCATGCAAGGTTATGGAGAGGATTGTTCGGAATTCGATGCTATCGTTTATCGAAGAAAATCACATACTGGCTGATGATCAGTTTGGATTTTTACCGGGAAGATCTTCTACTCTACAACTCCTTTCAACTCTTGAACATTGGACGAGCTGTATCGACGATGGTATTCCAGTTGACGCAATTTACATTGATTTTGCGAAGGCATTTGAATCTGTTGTGCACAGCAAGCTCATCGCCAAACTCAAACACTGTGGATTCAAGGGCGAAATACTTACGTGGCTTGCTGACTTTGTGTGCAATCGTACCCAGTCAGTGTTTGTTGAAGGCACAGCGTCAGAAGTCTATGTTGTTGTTAGTGGCGTGCCTCAGGGTTCGGTATTAGGCCCTTTACTTTTTATTCTTTTTTAAACGATCTAACTTCCACTAGTGCATCTGTGGATCTGAAAAAGTTTGCAGATGATCTTAAAGTATCTAGTGCCGTTATTGATACGTCCGATTCAGCTTCTCTTGCTAGTACAGGATGCGAGATTGTAAAATGGGCCAATATGTGGCAACTACCGATTGCATCCCAAAAGTGCTGTGTTTTCCATGTTGGCCGCACAAATACTCGCTTTAAATATGGTCCTATACCTGGGAAAATGCTTCCCGGACCTAGAATAATAAAGGATCTTGGGATTTAGCTGTCACACGATCTGAAATCGAGTGTCCACTGTCGAAATATCGTCAAGTTGGCACGTCAAAGAGCTGCAATGATTAAGAAAGTATTTACTTCAGGCGATCACAAAACTTTGATCTGGGCTTTCAAAGTCTGTTAGACCCATTCTCGAATATGCAAGTCCTGTTTGGTCTCCGCACCTCTTAGGGGATATAGACATCATTGAATCTGTGCAGAGACATTTTACCAAATCACTTAGTGGTCTAAAAAACAAAACTTATGAGGAACGACTTGAGTTTTTAGCTCTTGATTCGCTGGAGTTACGTCGACTTCGTGCAGACTTGCATCTAACATTCTCTCTTTTGCATAATTTAATAGGTTTTGATTACTCCATTTTTTTTTAATTACGTGTCGGTGACAGAACTCGCGGTCATTCCTATAAGTTAATGGTTAACACAGCTAACTGTGATACTCGCAAGTATTTTTGGACAAACAGAGTTGTCGTACCATGGAATATCCTTCCTATGAGGTGGTCAAGGCACCTAATTTACCTACTTTTAAAAGTAGGCTGTCCAGATGTGACCTAAAAAGGTTTTTGATGCGTTTTAAAATTTCAGTTCACTGCTTTATTGCCTTTTAACTATGTTTATATGGTTTTTAAATGTTTCAAAAGGTTTTTAATATGTATTTTTCTGGTTTACTTTTTATTGCCTCTTACTGTGTTTTATTTATTATTATTAAGCACATGTTGATTTGACTCCAGTTACTTTCTAACTGTTCAGTATTTTACTTATTCTGTGACGTGAATTGACCTGACCTGCAGCGTGCTTTGTATTTTATTGTTTCCTTTTAAATAATTTTTAGTTTGGGTGGGAGTCAGTGGACCGCAATGGGCCCTTCCCACTCAAGTTGCTTATGCGACAAGTTATTTATTTATTTATTTATTTATTTATTTATTTATTTATTTATTCCCACCGCAGCCTCGCAGTGATCGATACAACTTCACGCCGACCCGCAGCCCGGTGAAGGCCGACCCACACAAGGCGGGCCAGACTGGTACCCTACGGGTTACCCTAGTACCGAGTCCCAGACAACGACAACGACGACCGTCTGGTTGGACACCATGGCTTTTCCTGATTGCGTTCGAATTACTCCCATTAGGGATGATCATTTCCTTAGGACATCTTTGGCGGAGCTTTGAGATGCTGTCTTGATCCTTCCGCAGGTTCACCTACGGACACCTTGTTACGACTTTTAATTCCTCACGAAGACAAGTTTCGCGCCTCGTTTCAACACGGAGCAGAATGACACAAGGGCCACCGCAGCCACGTCAGTCCGAGGTACTCAACTAGTCATCAATGGATTGTAACGACGGGCGGTGTGTACAAAGGGCAGGGACATATTCGACACGAGATGCTGACTCGCGCACTGGGAATTCCTGGTTCACGGGAAGAATTGCAGACCCCGATCACAACCACGAACGATATTCTAAGATTTCCCGGAGTCCTCTCGGACCAGGAAACTCTTTGAATCGCCCACTGTAGCGCGCGTGCGGCCCCGGACATCTAAGGGCATCACAGACCTGTACTGGCTCTCTTTCATGCGACTTTAACGCCACAAATTCCTCTAAGAAGACGACTTTAGTCGCCTCGGCTATTACCGAGTCTATTTAAAGGCGAGAGTCACGCCTGTTTCATGCGGAATTAACCGCCAATTCACGCCAGTGGCTGTACGGCCATGCACCACCACGCACTGAATCAAGAAAGAGCTCTCAATCTGTCAATCGTTCCAGTATCCGGGCCGGGTGAGTTTTCCCGTGTTAAGTCGAATTAAGCCGCAGGCTCCCCTCCTTGTGGTACCCTTCCGTCAATTCCTTTAAGTTTCAGCTTTGCAACCATACTTTCCCCAGAACCCAAAGACTTTGGTTTCCCGGAAGCTGCCCGCCGAGTCATAGAAGTAACCCGGCGGATTGCTAGTCGGCATCGTTTATGGTTAGAACTAGGGTGGTATCTGATCGCCTTCGATCCTCTAACTTTCGTTCTTGATTAATGAAAACATTCTTGCCAAACGCTTTCGCTTCGGTACGTCCCACGGCGGACCAAGAATTTCACCTCTCACGCCGTGATACGAATGCCCCGCCTGTCCCTATTAATCATTACCTCGGGTTCCAAAAACCGACAAAATAGAACCGAAGTCCTATTCCATTATTCCATGCTTGGCTATGCGGGCGTGGACTCGCCTGCTTGGAGCACTCTAATTTGTTCAAAGTAAATCGTCACCAGCCTGTCGTGCCAGTTGTTGCCACGGCAGTCTGATCACGAGGCTGCGCGAACGGCAGTTGTAACCAAAGGTGACCAGCCACCTCGAAGCCAAGATCCAACTACGAGCTTTTTAACCGCAACAATTCTAATATACGCTATTGGAGCTGGAATTACCGCGGCTGCTGGCACCAGTCTTGCCCTCCAATATTTCTCCGACGTATTTATGGTCGGTATCACACCAGCGAAGAGATAGGCCAGCCAGGACTGACTTGTATACGTCTCATATACCTACCATCGACAGTTGATAAGGCAGACATTTGAACGATGCGTCGCCGGTGCTAAGACTGTGCGATCGGCTCCAAGTTATTCAGAGTCACCAAATGGGAACAGACTCTTGCGGATCTGTATTGGTCTTGTTCTAATAAAAGCGCTCGTCCCCGAAGGTCGGAGCTGGTCGGCATGTATTAGCTCTAGAATTACCACAGTTATCCAAGTAGGATGGTACGATCTAAGGAACCATAAATGATTTAATGAGCCATTCGCGGTTTCACCTTGATTCGCAATGAACTTGGACATGCATGGCTTAATCTTTGAGACTAGCGTATCAATACTGGCAGGATCAACCAGGTGACTAATCACCACCGACCTCCTATGGCAGCACGACGGCAAGCCTTATTGCCGGCAGCCCGCATACCCTGCAACCTTAAAGAGAAGGTGAGTGCGACACACAGACCACAAAGCAAGTCGGCAAGCCATCGGCCACACGCAAGGGCCCGTTTTCCACTACTCAAACAACATCCATCCGAAGCGAAACAGAGCCTTGCATTTCAGCTACAGCTCAATAACTCCAATCCCAAGATGCAGAGGCACGAAGCAATCGTTAGGATCGTCTGCATACTCCAGCTCGAACACGGCTCAACATGCTACCCTTGCGTACCCGTCCATAGCCTGAAGACCAACGGAGCAAGCTTACGGTAGGGCCAAGCCGCACCATGCGCTTTCTGCAGTACATCACCAGTCTCTCGCCCTCAGCCAACGCATCCCAGACTCGAGGAACAGAGCCACAACCGATTCGCCTGCTGCTGAACAATCCAAATCCAAGACACAGAGGCACGAGGCAATTGAGTTAGGATCGTCCAATTACTCAAGCTCGAACACGGCTCAACATGCTACCCTTGCGTACCCATCCATAGCCCGAAGACCGACGGAGGAAGCTTATGGTAGGGCCAAGCCGGACCAAACTCTTTCAGAATCACATCACCAGTCTCTTTCACCCACAGCCAACACATCTCGGACCCAGAAACGCCCAGCCACAGCTGATATGCCTGTCACTTAATAGGCTCGACTCAGGGCACGGACACATGGAACAAGCAAGTTACGATCGTCTGCATACTCCAGCTTGAACACGACTCAATATGCTAACCTTGCGATCCCGTCCATAGCCCTAAGACCGAAGGAGGAAGCTTACAGTAGGGCCCAGCCACAAACGTTCAAGCGTTTTCTGCCAGTGCATCACCAGACCCGTTCGCCCACAGTCAACACATCCCAGGGAACAACAAAAAGTAACAATCACTTCGCCCACCACTCGAGCACTCCCAATCCAAGACGGAGACATGCAAAGCAAGCAAGTTAGGATCGTCCACCTACTCGAGCTCAAACACGGCCCGACATGCTACTCTTGCGTACCCGTCCATAGCCCGAAGACCGACGGAGGAAGCTTACGGTAGGGCCAAGCCGCTATCTCTTTCAGCAGGACTCACCAGACTCACAGGCCTGCAGCCAACATCATCTCGGACCAGTTCTGAGCGCAAGAGGGGCAGCCAGACTACTATACAAGTGAGTCCAGTCCCATGCCATTTCTAAGCAAAGCTATGCCTAGGATGCTACCCTTGCGTACCCGCCACGCAGCCAGTGTGCCCGAATCATCCAAAGATTCACGGGACAATCAAAGACCGACACAGCAAGATTACGGTAGGCCCAGACAAAGCATCAGTGCTAATCCACAGTACAAGACCAGTCTCTTAAATGCATTCGCCGGCGGTCCGTGCACGACACACCCAACCTCTAAGGCGGAAGCCAAAGGATCAAAGGCCCACCCAAGGATCTATAGCACGAGAGCCGAGACTCCCAAGTCGGGTTACGGCACTGCTGCTTCCAAGCTCAAAGCTCGTCAACAGCTACCATTCCCCGAAATGTCATGCCTCTGGCACCCAAGAGCTAACACCTGCCGGTGACGTCGCACAGCAAGATCAACAAAGCAGCAGGTAAGTCTCAAGCAACTTCTGAATATCGTCCTTTTGTGTCATGCTCTTTTTGGTCACGAAGACGGGCGGTGTCTCTCGTACCAAGCGCATTTGTGGTTTTTGCATTTTTCTCCAGGTTTGCCCTCACCACTTTGACAGAACCCTGCTTTCCATTCAGCTTTCAAGATCTACTTGCCCATCTTACTTTCATCTATTTCGTACATGCAGTCACACGGTATCACAGAACCAAATCATCTTACAGAACTTTCTCAAACCCATCACTTATGGGTTCAGGCACGGTGCACCAAAGCGCGGTCAGGAACACAGCTGCACGAGACAGCCACCCTTCCCTAGTGCCAGCCTTCGGCAATGTGCGGGACACTGCTCGATGCCGTAATTGGCGCCACAGCGCATTTATCCCTCTGTGCTAGGGAAGAACGCAATTTATATTAACCCCCGGCGTTGCTTTCGGGGTTCCCGGGAGTTCCAGCAAGCAATAAATAAAAAGACATGCTGCCTTTCCTCCGGAGAATTCATCGAGTACCAAAGTGTACGTAGAAGATGGAATTTAGGCGAACCCAGGGACACCTTCCTTTAAAGTACCCAATCTGGCCTGACCTGCTTGCACCACCAGTCATGTGCCGGAACCATGCGAACAAAACGTAAACGCAGACCGATGATGCTAGCCGATTTCGTGTGCCCTAGCCGAGAAAGTAAACACACTCCGTCATCGTGGCAGCTAACCCGTCCTTCGTGCCCCCGGACCATCCGAAGAAGACGTAGAGCACTCAGACCGCAGAAAGCAAGTCAGTAACCGTTGTCACCCCAGTACTCCTTAAATTAGGACACCGAGGTGGTTGAGAGAGATTCGGCGGGTCTGCACGGCTAAACAGAACCCTCAACTCTCAGCAGGTTTCCTTGGCATGGGAGAATAGCTCATGCGTTTGTTTCGGACGCGCCAACCTGCTCTCCCCATTCCTTCAGCCGCCAACTCCATTTATCGTTCGAAGATGGCATTCCTTCGGCCCACTTTTCAATGCTCGATATCTCTCACCAAGCCCTTCTCTCTCTCTCCTCCAGTGTGGGTATGAACCTTGATGGTTGAAGTTGACATAGTTTGTTAGCATGTGGCAAAACTTGGTGTTGAGAAGTAATCTTCCTCCATCTCCGTTCGTGAGTGCGAGTCATTTGGACTACTTAGGGCTCCAGATCACAAGAACATCGGCCGTAAGTGTAAGGTTCCGACCTGATCAGGGCCGTTATTTAAACCTAAGACCGAGGCAGAAGCAATTTGGACTCCCAGTTTGACCAAAATAAGACCGCCAAGGACAAGGACTGCTTTCATTTAGTGCACGTCAAGGTCACGTAACCACGAAGGGCCGATCTCTATCGGTGCCGGAGAGACTGATGCCAAGACCGATGTTCCCAAACACTGCTTTCATTTATTGCACGTCAAGATCACGTAACCACGAAGGGGCGATCTCTATCGGGGCTGGTAAGACTGAATGTGTCGGGACCATCAAGTCACTCGCTTCTCACTGAACGTGTCAAGAATCACCAAGACTCGCTTCTACCAACTTTCATTTAGTGCACATCAAGATCACGTAACCACGAGGGGCCGATCTCTATCAGCGCTGGAAAGTCTGAAGGTGTCAGTCTGCCTACCGGACCAAATGTGAAAGTAAGCCGACAGCGCAAATAAGAGGCAGAGCCCCGTTCAAGCTAATTAAAGCTCAGCAGTATTCGCAGTTGCCAAAGGGTACATCACACAAAGACCGGCAAAGCAGACCATTACCCGTTCTAGTTATTTCACTCTGGGCTTTCTCTTTCCTCACTTCATTCATGCCCTCATACTTTGAATCATCGGGCACTCTCACTCATCAGGCACGCCTTCTGACCCGGCTGTTAATTCAGCTCAAGTTTTCATCATCACTTCTTCGACTTAGCCGACACCAAAGGAAACAAGGGTTTCGTTGTGGATAAGTATTCATACCTTCGGAACCGAGGAACGGCATTGCGTGCAAGCATTCACACCTTTGGTTGCCAGCCTACCTTCGGACCGTGATCGGCTCTCGTCTCCTGACCATTTGCGGCATGGCCTATGGCTAAAATGCGACTTGGCACCTTCTTTTCCCATCATCTGCCGAAGTTCTGGGACTCCTTCGGCTAAAATGTGACTTGATGCCTTCTTTTCCCATCATCTGCCGAAGATCAGGCATTCCTCCGGCCAAACCTGCACTCATACTGCCAAAAGCCCTTTCGTACCACATATCTACTTCAATAACCCAAGGTCCAACATGTATTTGGCGTACCGTGGCTTTTCGGTCTCGCCGAGCTGCCCTCCACACCTATGATTTGGACCCCTACATCAGCGTTGCTAACGCAAAAGAAGGGGATTCTTACTAACGAAAACGAGATTCTCTACCCTGTGCCAAAGTGCAGTTTTGCGGCATGGAGTAGCCAAAGCCCTGAACA
>JAHWFP010224992.1:34057-44733 GCA_023313725.1 Lithobius niger | reverse complement strand
CCATTTGATGCCATCGACACACCTGTTGCTAGCTCTCAGCCCCGACAATAAAGGGCGTTTTGTTGCGGATACAGCTTCACTAACTTCGGCACCGAGGAGCGGCATTGCGTGCAAGCATTTTCGCCTTTGGTTGCCAGCCTACCTTCGGGCCGTGATCGGCTCTCGTCTCCTGAACATTTGCGGCATGGCCTTTGGTTAAAATTCGACTTGGCACCTTCTTTTCCCATCACCTGCCGAAGTTCTAGGACGCCTTCGGCTATAAAGCCACAGCCGCCTCATCTCTCGGCCGAGCGTGGAGCCTTTCCCATGTGGCGGTACTCTAGGTACATGCCTTCGGCTAAAATGCGACCAGGCGCCTTCTTCTCCCATCACCCGCCGAAGATCTGGCACTCTTTCGGCTAAAATGCGACTAGGCACCTTCTTTTCCCATCAACTGTCCAAGGTCTGGCCCACCTTTTGCTAAAATGTGACTTGGCACCTTCTTTTCTCATTATCTGCCCAAGGTCTGGCACTCCTTCGGCTAAAATGCGAGCATTCAGCCTCAAAAGCCACGGCCGCCTCATGCCTTGGCCGAGCGTGGAGTCTTTCCCACGTGGCTGCACTCTAGGTACATGCCTTCGGCTAAAATGCGACCAGGCGCCTTCTTTTCCCATCACCTGCCGAAGATCTGGCACTCCTTCGGCTAAAATGTGACCAGGCGCCTTCTTTTCCCATCAGCTGCTAAAGATCTGGCACTCCTCCCGCCAAACATGCACTCATTCTGCCAAAAGCCCTTTCATACCACATATCTACTTCAATAACCCAAGGTCCGACATGTATTTAGCGTACCGTGGCTTTTCGATCGCGCCGAGTTGCCCTCCATATGTAAGATTTGGACCCTTACATCAGCGTTGCTAACGCAGAAGAAGGGGATTCCTACTAACGAAAACGAGATTCTCTTACCCGTGCCAGAGTGTGGTTTTGCGGCATGGTGTAGCCAAAGCCCTGAACAAATCCTGCTCTGATAGGTTGCAAAACCAGGCTCGGCCCTGCGACGTTTCAGGTGCACCTAGCGTTGCTAACCGAGGCAAATGAATCACCAGGGAAGATCGTCCAAGGCATGCGCCGAAGGCATCCCTACACTCTCGGGGAGACACAGGACAGAGCCGCACTTTGATCGGCCAGCTAGTACAGTCACTACAGCTAGTATAACCAGAGCTACAGTGAGACTACTGTCCCTATATACCCTGTGGCAGTGCAGTTAGCGTTGCTAACGCAGGTCAAATCGCGAACCAGAAGTGCTAGAGGTCTGAATTTTGGAAGGTAGATAGGTCTTTCCATGGCCGATCTTACAAGCCTAACCCCATCAAAATCGGACAAATAGTTTTCGAGCTATACGAAAAAAAAGCCTGCGACAAACGAAAAAATCCACTAGCTCCCCCTCGGATGGATTCTCCCGTGTACAAACAAAACCATTGGTCGGGTCTCAAAAACTATGCGTCTAAACTTGATGAAACTCGGTGTCAGAGTAGCCCTCGTCCCCGCGCACATTTTAAGCCCAACCACACCTCTGTGAGCCGAGCTATTAAAAAAAACCCTGCGACAAAAAATGAAAAGTGGTCGGATCGCCACCAAAAACGGCATGCGCCCGGGGACCGATGCGAGATGGACGGCCCCAGCAGATGGACTCCGTGGCCTCAACCCTGTCTCGCTGGTGACCCCAAAGGCTCTTTTCGTAGCATACGGAAGGTACGGAAAATCGGTTAAAGTGTCGGGGCTCAAAAACTGGTCGTCTAAACTTGATGAAACTCGGTGTCAGGGTAGCTCTCGTCCGTACGCATATTTTAAGCCCAACCACAAGGTCGTGCAACCTCTGTGAGCCGAGCTATGGCAGCATGGAACGGATGTTAACCGTCACCATTTGGACCTTGAAAAAATGGCTAAGTCCGACTAACCTAACCTAACCTCACTTAACCACAGCTATGCTGTTTCTCCATAACCACTTGTGTTTTAGGTATGAAACTTGGTAGCCAGGGGTATTTCGACCTCCTAAAGCGATCTAGCCTATCCCCAGGGTCGTAGCTCGTCTCGTTCGTCCGCTATTGACGGTCGAAGTATTTAGGCCTATATAGGCCTATATAGGCGTATACTCAAAGTCGGTTTATATAATAGCGCTCCTTATACTAGGGCTGTGGATCTGAAATTTTTTTTGGACGTCCTAGGGGTATGGCCAGCTAGGCACCTACCGAGTTTGAAGTGTCTAAAACTTTTCGTTCGGGATTGGGGAACTTGAAACCAATGAAGAGCACTGGGCGTCAAAAGTCGGGATTTTTTCCTGTGGGAGCTAGAGCTATTAAACTTTTTGGGAGTCGAGAGGGTTCCTCTAGCTGTGTGCACACTAAATTTGAAGGGTCTAGGGGGAATGGTTTGCCGTTGGCGAACTTGAAGGTCTGTGTAGATGTTGATGGAGTTTGCTGCAACAGTATGCGGGACGTTTTCCCGCAACTTGGGTGCTGGCATCCCTTACACCGGGGACGTGCATGGTTGAAGCCAGACGGCTAGATGATCGGCCCCAGAAGATGGTGACCCCCAGAGGCCACAGCATGCGGGATGACGGACACGTGTTCCCGCAACTTGTCTGCTTGCATCCCAGGGCTAAAGACCGGTGTACTTTTCACCGGGGACGTGCGGGGTTGAAGCAAGACGGCTATTAAAGGACCATCGTTCATGGAAGTTGTTTTTAGTTCTGTGTTTAGTCTTGATTTTTCCATGGCTATTTTGCTTTTATCTGTTTTAAGAGAAGCATCGGACACAGAAATCAAGCCTATATCAACCATAACACTAGTAGCAATGGCAGCTGTAGCGCTGTTTGACAGCCCATATCTTTGACTCACTAAAGGTGTGTTTGTTAGTTTTACTCTCATTTGAAGAGAGGTAGATGGAGGTGGAGGGGTTGCCTGTGGTTTTGCAATATGGGTTGAATGACTGATCATTCTTTTCGTCGTATTCATCATCATTTATATCTGTACTGTCTGTGTCCATCGCAGTATCGCTATCTGCAGATGATCGTGGATAGCTTTCAGATTCACACAAAGTGTATAAAGACTCAACATTACCTTTGAGGGCTTTGCACTGGAGAGAATCCTTCACTCTTCTGTGGGCTCTTTTTCGAAGCTTCTTTGTTTCTTCTATATCAACTGAACCAATGCACTTAAGCCGGTCAGTTCTCTGATCAGTTAGGAACTGTTGTTCTTTGACGGGAACCTTTAACACTTTGGAACAAATACAGTTGTCGAAATTAAAGCACTTGCAAGCCGATATATCAAATAGGGTAGTACGGGCATCCTTCTTAAATTTTTCAACCTTAGCTCTGGTTTTCTCACTTTTTTCAACCCGTTTATGTATGTCTTTTATGGCCACGTATTTTTTGTGATAGGCGTGTATCATGTCAATTACACGCTTGCGTGAAACGGTTGGAATGGAAGAGTTTTCGTATAAACGTTGAATTTTTTCTGCAACAAGTTCTGCAATGGCAGTGAAGCTGGGCTCCTTATCACCACCACTCTTGGAAACAATACACCACCGTTCATACAAACTGCACCTAATCATATCCTTATATGTTGGCAGCATACGTCCAAAATCTTCTGAGTGTCCGAAAATTGCGCATTCAGAAGTTTGCCTTAAAGAAAACTTTGAGACTTTTGCTATTTGTCACAATGTTTAGGAATAATGACACTGACAGATAGCAGTATGCAACAGCATCACGAGCAAGCAGCATGGGATGAGCAGTACAGCACCAAACAAGTTGGGACATGTAAGCAATCAAGTTGAAACATTCACCTGGCCTCCTGTTATGGTGAAAGATGGTGGGATTAGGGGGGAAGATAGTTGGATATGGCACTGCTGCTGCTTACAGTTCTAGAGATGAAGATTTAGTAGAGTTTTGCCCTGAATGACAGTTTTACCCAACTTTGAAACCAAGTCCATAACAATCATGTGTTTATTTTTGACCAAATTTATGGAAGTCTTTTTTTTATATAAATGTTCTACTTTTTAAAGTATTTTTTATTTATTTTCGTAAAATTAGGCCCCTTGCCAGAGCAGAAGATATTATTAACTCACAACAATGAAATTTTTCCCAGTTATTAGTCAAGTGGTAGTACAAGTTTTCTCCACTACCCCTATTCTGTTCTCATACTTTTTATTTTTTCGACCCACCCTAATATACGCCTTTTGTTTTAGGGGCTGGTATCACAGTGACCGTTTGATTTTTCGCTCATTTTCAACTTTCAACCATTTTGACTTTTCTAATTTAGGTGGATGACTCCAATTCGATTCATTCGGAGGAAGACATTCCGACCTTTCGAGTGAACCTAATTGAAGTCATCCACTTTCATCCAATTACAAGCGTCAGAATAGCAGTTGAAAGTTGAAAAATCTAACAGTGACTGTGATACCAGCCCTTAGTAAAAATGGCGTAGCTCGGTACCTAACAATGATAAACCCATTTATTTACTCTTGATGCAAAGAAGACATTCCCACCCTTCGAATGAATATAATTGGGGTCTTCCACATAAATTAGAAACGGCAGAATAGCAGTTGAAAGTTGAAAATGAGCGAAAAATCGAACGGTGACTGTGATATCAGCCCCTAAAAAAAGGGCGCATATATTATTAACAAGATAATCCGTTATTAGTATTTCCTGACCTTGAAAACATAGTATTAGACGCCAAAATCTTTTCTGTTTTAAGCAAAGATATAGCCGATATATGATTTTTCAGCCATCTTGATATTTAAATTTGCCCAAGGGTGACAAAGTGGCACCCTGCAGAATTTCATTAGTATGTCTTAAAGAAACACAAAACACCATAAAACATTGGTTTAGGTTTAGGTTTAAAATGCCATTTGACAACCAGACAATACTTTTTACCAGTCAGGTGGATGGAGGAGACCTACAGGGAAGCGATTAGAAACGGTCAAAGACAGCGTTTCAGTTACACGCATGCTAAACGTTACGAAAGCTAATAAAAAAAGCAACTAAAACGTTACTTTCAAACTGACCGAAGGATGATAATGATTAACCAGTATTCATGGAAATAGGACTTGGCAGTGAAATTTTATTCGAGCTAGGTAAATTGACAATTTAAATTTGCCAACTGTATTGTACGTCTTCTTGAACGGTTGGGGGAGTGGGGGAGGTTCCCGCTCCTCATCCCCGAGGTTGCTATTTGGCCCACGGTAGAATTAGTTATGTTAATCTGTTAAAACATGTCAATATGTACGTGGTCACTTAAAAAACCTAAACCAGTTCACATTTACGAACTGAAAGTTTTGTGTCGCTATTGGAGAAAGGGAAAATTATTATCTCCTACTGACATGACGATAACTTTAAACCAGAGTGACACGTGTGTTGATTTGGTAGGGAAATGTACACCTGAAATCACACTTCAAACACTCAAGTCCTGCAGTGAAGCATCACGTTCGAAAGATGTGCTTAAACCTCAACTTATACCATGGTGTGACTGGGTCTAAATTGTATCCTTAGTCAAAGGCCTAACATGCTCATTAAGACGAGGATTATCGCTAAACCCAATTGGAAACCGTTTTTTTTTCAGCTTGTGACTAACTGCTCCGTATTAAGTTAGGATGCAGCTTCGGGGATTCACATTCCTTAGCCCACACCTTAGTTCGCATTGAAAATTGCCGGATATTCGTGATATCAAACTTACGCCCAAGGTTAACTGAAGACCTCGACTGGAATCCCCACCGTAAGGGATTTCACGAATAGTCATTGTTGTGAGAAATTCCTCCCAGGTATTCGTGCAAGTCACTCTCAGCACACTCAAAAATATTTTTTTCTCAGCACACTCAAAAATATTTTTTTTTGCGATCTGCTACGAACATGTACTTTTTTCTTCTTTCCGGAACGCCACGGTATTGTACAAGCTTAGTTATGTGAGGCCAGGTTTACGCAAAGACAATTTTCTCGCGTACTAGTTTTTACTTGGTTAATACTAAATCTGCTGGCAGCTTCTCGCCTTTACCGGAAAATGCGGCTTTCAAACGTAGTAACCATGGCAACAACGCGGACGAAGACGTTCTCCTCATGTCTCGTGACACGACGTGCTATACGTTCAACATGACAGCGTCGATTTATGATAACAAGAAAACAATTTTTGCTGCAGTACAAGACGACGGAACGATTTCTGAATGCTAGCATTCGATGGTTTGTCTTTGATTTGGTAACTCCAAAATGGACGCCATGCTGGATTTTGAATTCTTGCTACGAGCAGCTATTTATTCTACCATCGTTTGATAATTGCTAGAAGCTGTACTTTAAGTGAGAATAGCAAATTTTGGAAATAGCCTGAAATGACAACAATGTTGTAGCAATGTTTAAAATGACTGTTGCATTTTGTTCTTCATCCGTGTTGTTGTTTCTGATACAGTTAATTTGTTATCTTTTACCGCATTCATTTAATAGAAACGGGAAATAATCGTAAATACATTACGGTTGACTAGCAAACAGCACTCGACGAGCGAGAAGGCCTCGTTGCGTAAACGCGCCCTGAGGCTTTCTTTCTTAGGCAATTTATAAATTTTCACAAAATAGGGTAGCACGCATCGACCTTGACATCTTGATTAAATCTCAGTGCAACTCCTATGTAGGCTTCCATCTTTTCTTTTAGATTGTTGTTTACGAACCGTTCAACACAAGCTCGTTACCTTTGCGGCTATGGACAGACTCGGCCACCCTAACATCATTTCACCCAACACAACTGCGAGACAGGAACCAAGTGCTTATTTTGTGGATGGCCCCTTCCTAGTGCACTAACTACAGGGTTAGTTAACTAAGAAAGGGGGACTGCCCCATATGTTTGTACTGTTTTTGGCTGCCTAAAAAAACTGTGCTATATCGTTATTTTCTCAAAACTATTATTCTAATTGTTTTCAATTCAAGACACTTAATCAGGATATTAGCAACCAAATTTTACATGATCAGTTTAGTAACTATTTATTTATTAACGATTTTCCGCGAAATAGCCTATGTTTTTCGTATAGTTTTTGGGCTTTTTCGAAGGATACTACTAGAAATTTTCAAAATCATTAAAATACTTTAGGCCATCTCGAAGTACAGTTTACAGCTTTCAATTGAGCTAGTGTTTGCAAATATTTACTCAGTAGTTTAGATACCCATCAATCAAACTTTACTCAATTAGCCTTTTTTTTGGTGTTCAAAATTTTTTTAACATTTTCTAGGTTAAAGATTTTTCTAGGTTCGAGAGTTTGGATGTTCAAGATTTAGGATCTTCGAGATTTTGGCTTTCGAGATGGGGGGTTCGATATTTTGGCTTTCGAGAAGTTGTTTTTGAGATTGTGTCCAGGACTCGAGTTAAACATTGTATTTATGCAACAATGCCGATCAGCAAACGCCAGACGCAAGGCGTAGACTGAAGATTAAACATGCTGGTGAGCCAACAATTATTAACCCACACTTTCAGAAAAGGTGAAGAGGAAGCATTACCATTAATACGAATTAGTTTATAATGGTTTTAAGTCATTATTACGTGTTAAAGCTAAAATACCCGTTGCCCATTTGGCTTGCTGTCTTATTGGAGCTTGATTTACCTAATCATGCTCCTATATGATAGCAAGCGAGGTCGGCGTGGTATGACTCCGCATCACCCAAGACATGGCCACCTACAGTAAAGGCCGTATCGTCTTTACCTTCCACAATGCTCCGCTAGAAGGCGAAACAAATACCTATTGTTTGCCAAGTGGCGTCATCGGTTGGCAGAATTTAGCACCCTAGTCGGTTAATTTGAAATTTCGCTGATTGATGTGGAGATGGCAGCACCTAGCAAACTAGCGCTTGCTTTTATGTCAATTGTTGATTTTAGTTGCCGTTTTTGGTCTGATACGATACGGCCTTTAATGTAGGTGGCTTTTCCAAGACCGCTTTTCCTAAATAAATTGCACTGCGCTTATGTCGACTCTGACGTCAGTTGTGTTCTTTGTTGCATCATGTATTTGTTATCTCTAATATAAACATGGCTGTTGTTGTCGATCCGACTCTGGACCAGGAATGGACGCAACTCTGGACCACTAGGACTAACAAACTAGTGAATACTTATTATGAAACGTAAGTGGGACTACTCCGAACGTAAAAATTGTATTCGAGTGTATTATGCTACAATTAGCTATGTGGAATTTACGTTAGGATCAACATTTATCCCCGCCGATCATTTTCCCAATAATCCGCACGCCGTTGCTCATGAAAAATAATTTCGGCACGCTGCCACTGCCCGCCGCCGTTAATTTTTCGGCGAGCCACGCCACTAGGTAGTTTTGCATTGTAATTCAAAATTTCAGTTTTAATTTTTTTAAGAGTTTTTCACGATCTGAAGAAACTTAAAAACAAAAAAAGGTAAGAAAAATTAAAATCCTTGCCGGGCCGGGGCCGGAAGGGCACCTTATATTTTTTTTCGTAAACAGTTCCAATAGGCAGGTTGTTATTGTCAGTTTCGTGCAAGAATTTCATAAAGAAATACATAAACTGCTTATGCAAAAAATCGCAACATTATTATCTTCATTGACGAAAGACACAGCTCTCTATAGGGTGGTTCCCATAGGCGGATTGTTATTGTCAGTTTCGTGTGGTTTTGTGTGGTTTTGTTGTTATTGTCAGTTAGGTTAGGTAAGTTTGGGGTTTTGCATTTCATACTGAGGTAGTTAACTGATTGGGGTTTGACATTTCATACTGGGGCAGTTAATTGGTTAGGTTATGTTAATGATGATTTAACGAGTTTCCACAATTTCGGACCAATTTGTAGTGCCTTCCGTGAAAATTAAAGGTAGGTTTTTTTCTCTTTTTTCGAATTTCGGGCCATGTGCGTAAAGGGTACATGGGAAGAAAACGGGCTCCCGTCCGATTTTTTTAATGGACTAAGAATTACCTGCTGAGTCATGTTTTCCTCTTCCATTTTTGGGGGAAAACGCAGAGTTTGGCCGTGGTGAAGGTCCAAAGTTAGCACCGCGCTGCGCTAGAAAGCATGAAACTAGGCGAAAGTCCGGCAAGTGAAACGCAAACCCAACCAGTTCATTACCTCAAGTGAAATGCCGAAGCCGATTCCTAACCTAACCGACAATAACAACACGACCAACTGACCAACCGATGATAACCACGTTTTTTGTGGTTGTTGTTGTTGTTGTACAAAATCAAGCTCCATAGATCACAGTTGTGTTTTTGTATCTATATACAGTATGTCCCAGAAGTCCCGTACCAGTCAAATAAATCCATAAGACTCTAATATGGGTTACTGATAATAGCTTTCTCGTATATGAAGTCACCTATGGAGAATCCGATGATGCCATCCAAAATGACCTTGGAGGTCGTATTCAAGGTCATACAATTTGTATCTCCTAACCTACGCAAGAAAGAGCATAAATTAAATTAGAAAGTTGTGGGGGATCGTGCTACTTGTACAACACAGGAAGCAGAACAAAAATCGCATGCAAAACAAGGAAGATATTGCAGAAAGAAGTTGGGTAGTGCAGAGAAGCTATCCATGGGGCAGCAGGAAATACAGTCATAACTGAAACATCAAATGAAACGGTAACAAAGGCATTCCTGTCTGGTTTGGGAATACTGTGTGGGTGGGCAAGCCCTGTAAGGCCCCGTTTTGTCGCAAAAATTCAATGGCTTTTGTTTTTGCTGTTTACCTCTCGCTCTTACCTGCATATTCATCTTTTTTACCCCAGAGCCCCCTAGCTATAGCGCCAGAGGCGGTTTGTACAATTTTGAGGTTTTCTTTTACTGATCAGTTCCTTTTAGGTAGAAGGCCCTTCCCCCAACCGTTAAATCCCTTCCTGATAAATGCATACGACCGATGCGACAATTAGGCCAATGTCAAGACACATTAACTTAGCACACTCTGCGTGGGAAAACAGGGCGTACAGTCTCCGTTTAAGTGAGGGATCCGGGTAGTAAGAAACAGATATGTCAACCTAATGCATCCCCCTTCCCCCTCATACTAACTTCACACCATGACTTCAAACGTACGAGTCCCAAATTCAACTAATATGAACCAAGGTTTAAATTCTGGTAAATGCACATAGGTAAACGCATGGAAACTCGTGCATTTATTTTTGGTAAATGCAGAAAGCAGATACTCAAGCATGGAAAAGCCGACTAGTGGTAAAACGGAAACGAAGAAGAAAAAAAGATTAAAAAAAAAACCCTTTCAGGGCTTGGCCACCTGGCCCTTTTTCCATAAATTCTCCTCTGGCGTTTATTTTACAGTATTACCAAAGCCAGTCAGGAATGCTAGCTCTATTACGGTTTCATTTGATGGTTAAGCTATGTCTGTATTTCCTGCTGCCCTATGGATAGCTTCTCTGCATTACTGAACTTTTTTCTCCGATATCTTCCTTGTTTTGCATACGATTTTTGTTCTGCTTCCTGTGTTGTACAAGTAGAACGATCCCCCACAACTTTCTAATTTAATTTATTTATCTTGCGTAGGTTAGGAGATACTAATTGGATGACCTTGAATAAGACCTCCAAGGTCATTTTGGGTGGCATCATCGGATTCTCCATAGGTGACTTCCTATATCAGTATGCTGTTATCAGCAACCCACATCCAAGTCTTAAGGATTTATTTGACTGGTACAGGACTTCTGGGACATACTGTATA
>JAHWFP010224992.1:5836-26893 GCA_023313725.1 Lithobius niger | reverse complement strand
ATATATATATATATATATTATCTAGATGTTATCGTTTTTTCTTGGTGGGCGTGTGTCTTGATCTAATATATGTTTACATCCTCCAGGAAATTTCTATGTTAAATCCCATATAAAATTTGATCTGTATAGGACTTGATTATGAAAGATTTCGTACAGTTCTTGTTCTTCGCTACAACAAAAAAATTACTCTTTCCTATGGAGGGTTCAGTAACTAATTGCTACGTAAAATGAAGTTCCGTAACCAAGTAGTCTTCCCTGTATAGCTTTGACCGGCCAATAAAATATTTGAAGAACACTTAGGCCTAACGTCCTTGACTAAAATGACAACACTAGCCTACCACTTGCTCGCTGTATATACACTCAGACAATAAACAGAAATAGAAAAAAAAACTGTTCGTTTTTTCAGTGGGTTTTAGTATAGTGTTTTTTACAATGTCATTCAATGTTGTTTTTAAATATTCATATTTTCCACTATTGGCAACGAATTTTAAAAGTCATGTTCTATCCCTAAATTTTCATTTCGTCAAACGAGCAACATTATTTGGAACGGAATTTGTAATTTGTCCTCGATGGAGTGATATTCCACCAAAAAATTATCCAATTTCAACATAAAGTTTCAGCCAGTTTTTTCCTTTAGTTTTCGTCTCCAATGGTTTGATAGTTGGTTCTACATTCCCTACTGCTGTTTGACAGATTCCCGGCACAACAACTCGAAGCACAGGTGTGGCAAATTACAAATATCTGTACACAAACTTTTCGGATTGAGTAAAGCAACAGTTCGTAAGTACATACTGATTTCCAAAAAGTGTGAAAGTCGTGAACAGATTCCCCATTTTGAATTGTAAGTGACATGACAGACGTCTTACACTTCAACTCCACAGGTGGTTTTTCAAGATGTGGTACACAATGAGGCCGCTATGTAGAATTTTTACGTCTCTAACCCGTTTTTTAACACAAACGAAAACTTTCAATACAATGAAGAGGAAATCACATTGCTAGCGGTTTATATATGGGAAAATTTCAAAAGGTTACGTGATTTGTCACGATTTCGTCACAAACATTATAGTGTATGGTAATACTGATTAAAATAGAAATCGTGATGTAAATGAAAAAGTTAATACACTTGAGAACATTCTGAAAGTTTGTATGCTATGTCACTGTAGAACCACGTCATAATTTCATCGCAAGATACACACAGTGACAAAAACTGCTCGGTTAACATCACAGCACGTTTCGTGTCAAATTCTATGAATGCTAACCTTTTATCTTCCTACAACAATTGTGTTGCCAGTAGCTAATTCGCACAACACACCTGTATATCCATTCTTTACTCTGATTATCATTCCTTCATTGGCATGCAAGAAGTTTAGGATTTCATCTTGAGATATTAATGCACCAAATTCTTCGACACTATTGGTGTTTAGCAGATTCACAAATTGAACCGTTTGAATCTGTCACATAATAACTACTAGGTTACTACCGAGGGAAATATCCAATGCCGACAGAGGCAGACTGGCCCAGGTCCCAGGGTCCCAAATAGGACCCGCGCCCCAGGCCGTTGGCGCCCCTCCACTGTTTCGGCCAGCTTCAGCTTCCCGATCCCTAATACAAAAAAAAGTCTGTAAAAAATACTGATTTTGCAAAGTTGTGTTATTTTTAGCTTCTAAATTAAATTCTAAAACCATCCACACAGCATCGAAGTATCGCATTGCAAGCAGCAGGTAGATATATTTCATTGTTCTCATCAAACTGTTTTAATTTTACCTCGGTCAGGCACATACCGTAACCGTACCGTCACGCCGAAGTGACGAGACGCGGCTTATTAATGTCTTGTCTGCTTTTTTTTGACAACGCGTGGTTGCTGATTCGGCTACGGTTAACTAGGCAGCTGGCAGCTGGCATCGAAAGGCATCGGTCGGCGAGGTGCTACGAGGGCCATAGAGACTTGGGGTGGGGTTACCCTAAGATCCCCAGAATCAAGGAGAACCAAATTTAGAATGGGTCATATCGATTTCAAAAACGGAAGCTTTTCTCCAACACACCTCAAGTTGTTTGAACATAACTGAGTAAATGATTTAGCCATTTTTTGAAAACTGGAGATGTTGTTGTTTTAAATGTGGAAGTTCTTTCCTATAATACCAAAAGTAATAATACCTCTAGGTCTAGTTATTTGGGATAAAACTGAGCAAAAGATTTCAATATTTTTCACCTTTCGACAGTCCATTTAAAAAAAAATTTCTGCTCCTACTGCCCCTGCTTGCACGTAGCAGTTCATCGTCATTCGTTATCAACGGTCCAAAATGTACACTTAAGCCAACACCCAATCGTCAATGGCTAGCTATGGGCCTGTTTTATAATTCTAAACTGAACTCGGTTTAATTTAATTTGGAAAGAAAATGTCTAAAAAAACATGATGTAGTAACAATTAAGTTTTTGCCGTTACGAAACCTTCCATCCTGAAGAATGAATAAGAAAAATCACCGTAATTTGCTTGACAGTTTGTTGCCTTGTTACGCTATTTTAGTGCACGTTGGAGCGCAACATGCTTCAACTTCTGGGGCTCCGCCCCGGACCCCACTGAGGGAACTTACAGCACTCCCTCAGACACCCTAGCTGGGTTTACCAGGCATAGCAACTGCGTCCCCCCTCCTAGTGGAGTGCTAAACCTGGAGATCCGGGACCTGCGCCTTTTCGCTGCTAATCCGCCTCTGAATGCCGACAATGCTAACAATGGTTATTGTCAGAGTGACATCAAGAATACTTCGTCGGTTCCATCATTGTTGATTCGATGCGGACACAATGAAGGAATGAGTGAGCCGAGACTTGATTGTTGTGAAACCGAGTACTGCTGTATTGCAACAACGACTGCCCGTCGCATTCAGCGTGACTATTGTCAAGAGTTCGTGACGTCTATTGTTGTGGTTAACGACCGCCATCTTCGACTTTAGACGTTGTCCTTTGCCAACCATCTGCCGCCTGAGATGGTTACTTAACTATGCTGGTCCGCCATTATGGCGTTCTGGCCAATAGCCCTTTCCGTTAGGCCTACCATTCTAAATTCACTGTTTTATGCCAAGTCATCTGTATAAGTGTAATGATTTATGCACAATACAATATTATTTCATATTGTAAGTCTCTTTTCTTTCCACGTCATTCACCACGTAACTTTGAAGATATTCCTCTGGGGTTAGTATTTATTGCTAACAAATGGGCCCCTCTCCAACAAGTGGTATCAGATCCTGGTGGTTAAATGATTCATGGATATTCCAAAGTGTACTGAGAGTGAAGAGGAAGACTGGAAGTCGTCTGCTATGGACACCCGAACGAAAAGTAGGGAGAAAAAGAAGAAAGGTGAAGCTTTCATTAAATCGGTCGTCGTTCCCAAGCCTAGCTGTTTTTCCGGATCGACTGTGTAGAAAAGCGTAACGGCCAGTCTACAACTGCAGGATTCAAGTTTCTCGAGAAGACGTGTTGGACCAGGGAACCAGCGGTGTCGTCGTAAGTGAGCGCCAGAGTTTTCCGTAGAAGGGTTTGCCATGTGGCCGAATGCGAGCACCAGCGACTACTAAGGGATCTGCCGAGCTGCCGAATTCGTACACCAGCAGGACTGAGTCGACAGCTTCTGTAATCCCACCGCATTTGGACTTAAAAAGCCAAGCCAAGCCAAGCCAAGTCTAGAAAAGCGAAATCCGAAATGGCATGGGCGAGCTGATTCACGCTAACTTAAAGCTAAAGAAGTGAAGCAAGGTAAAAATGGCAACAGTATAAGTAAGTTTTTAACATGCTGAGGCATTAAGAGTTACGGTCAAATAAATGGGAATACTAGTTAAAAATAACGTAGGTTAATCCCGATGGATTTTCTAAAAGAATGCTGGGTTAGTGCTGCATGTTTTAAAAGGAATATCAGTATACCAGTAGGCCGAAACGCGATCCGTTTTGTTATTGCTAAGTGTGATGTTGAAAGCAACGGATTTTGTAACTAATATTTTTCGCACTACCGCAATGTTTATTGCATGATTGTTTGCTAGATTACGCACATTTCATTGTTTACTGGATTAGCCACTATAGTATTATGACTTAAATGTGTTCCCGAGTGTATTATTTTAACGTGGGAGGAGGCCAGTGAAAAAACGAAATTATCGTATCACATGTTTTTATACCCACCTTTAAGGGGAGACTTCTTAGTAAGTTAATGCATGGTTTTTACCCGAGTAGTTTTGAGAAGCACTCTCCTCACAAAAGAGGGTTTTACGTTATTATAACGACCACGGTACTAAAATTAACCATGGCATGTATTGGGTAGGTCCTCTGATTTTTCCAGTAGTTTAATATTATGTACCAATATTTTTCCAGTAGTTTAAGTGCTTGGATAGTTAAGTTTTTGCATGTATCCCGGAATGCCTGTGGCTCCTTAGCTTGCAGGAGTGTGTCGTAAGCGTTAGTTTTTTAACCACTAGCACGGTAGTAGGCCAAGTCTGTTTCTGCTTGTTTTTTTTATCACGATTGTGTAAATCGTAAATGTTTGTATGACCGTACGTAAGAATGGTGGGATAGTTGTAACCTGATACAGATCTCAGGCGGGGGTATCACGTGAATAATGTTTTTAAATTAAGAAGCATTTTGCTTAAGAAGTGCAGGACCCTGTTATAGAATTTAACAGTAATTAAGTAGAGGAATTATAGTAATCCGTATAGTGTAATACTATTGCGCAGGAATTCCTACTTAATAAAATCGTGACCTACATAAACTTAAAAGTTTGAAGCAGATTTTATTTTCTTGCTTGTGGTGAATTAGTTGTAGAGCTGTTTAGCTCCCTAGTTCAATTGTTTAGAATTTTCAAAGGAAAATTTCTTTAAAATATTTTAAAGGGGAAAAATCTAAGACTAGTTATAGTGCATAAATGCAATAACACGTTTCCAACCTAAGTAAACAATGGTTCATAAGGTTAGTGTGGTAGTCTTAAAGTAAACCCAAAACCAGTGTTGATCGCTATGTTTTTCAAAACGATATTCGATCGGGCGGGGGAGTTATCATAATAGTTTTATGGTTTTATGTATTTGCTTGTGTAAGAAAGCAATTAACCGCCAAGCTAAAGGATTCTTTAGTATGTAATTTACCGTATCCGGTATAGTAGGCAGGATGTGTAAGGTGCCCATAAAACGCAAGTATAAAACCTAAGTTTTTCAAAAGGCGTTTTAGCGTTTTCTGTAAAAATACACCTGTTGTAGTGTCATGCTGCGGTTCGCATTGTTAGCAAGCTTTTTGCTGTTAAAGGTTTTTCAGTGCAAAATAGGTAGTATATTCCCACTTACAAGGTTTTAAAGCTATTAAAGGCTATTTGACCATAATTCGTCAATGCCGTTTTTAAGTGGGGTAAAATAGTCAAAACCTTATTTTTTGCTACAGTTACGGGCAACTTTTATAAATTCAGTTTAGTTTTGCCTGTTGCCGTTTTTGCTCCCAACAATGAACTGTTGTATGTTTATGCGGGGGTATAAGGACTGAACTAAATGCGAAATCGCAATTTACGACTAATCCGTCGAAAGCTGTCTGTAATTGGTTTGGAGTTTTTCTTCCACAGACATAATGCCGAAGTTTGCTGCGACCGTAAGATGTCATCCCTGAAGTTTTTCGACAACGGTATCTGCGCAAGACTGCATTAGTGATAGCCATTGTCGTGCGGGGGACTGTCAGAGTGACATCAAGAATACTTCGTCGGCTCCATCATTGTTGATTCGATGCGGACACAATGAAGGAATGAGTGAGCCGAGACTTGATTGTTGTGAGTACTGCTGCATCGCAACAACGACTGCCGTCGCATCCAGCGTGACTATTGTCAAAGAGTTCGTGACGTCTATTGTTGTGTGTTAACGACCGCCATCTTCGACTTTAGACGTTGTCCTTTGCCAACCATCCGCCGCCTGAGATGGTTACTTAACTATGCTGGTCCGCCATTATGGCGTTCTGGCCAATAACCCTTTCCGTTAGGCCTACCATTCTAAATTCACTGTTTTATGCCAAGTCACCTGTATAAGTGTAATGCTTTATGCACAATACAATAATAATTCATATTGTAAGTCTCTTTTCTTTCCACGTCATTCACCACGTAACTTCCTCTGGGGTTAGTATTTATTGCTAACAAATGGGCCCCTCTCCAACACTTACAACAATATTTTCGTACTTACGCGCCATCCCACGCCATAAACATTACATCCCAGACTGTAAACCAGGAAAGGTATGCAGTTCGTTTCGTACTGCAGCCTTTCATCAAATTGGATCACCACCATGGCCATTATACTATTTTTTATATCTATTTGTTGAAATTTATTTATTGTTTCCCAAGGTTTAAAGATGGTAGCTGACCACTGGCTAGTAAAGCCTAATTAGTTCCAGCCTATTAGTGATGAAAAATGTCTCCATTTAGTGAAATTCACCGTCCTTACTATCAAATCTGGCAGTCTTCATTCTAAGGTTTGACTTTTGGACCATATGCTAACATTTAATATTGCAATTTCGGCTATAAATTTTGAATGTGTGTCATGCCTCAAAAAACATATGCATATAATAATAATAATAATAATAATAATAACCTTTATTCAAAGAGTGTTGCCGAAGGTCTATAAAGTCCTTGTTTGGCTACACATTTAGACAATTTCACAATCAAGATAAAGAAAAATCTAAACAACAAAATTAAATCACACAGTATGGTAAAAAATATAAAAATAATATTAATCAGACACAGAAAAAAAACACAGTATGGTAAAAAAATATAAAAATAATAATAATTATTTCTTCTTTCGTCTATAGACTCGACTTTAACTGCTAACAGTAAAAAAAACAATAATTAAAAAGTGAAACTATACCTTAGTTGTTAATTAGCCATTCTTTTATTTTGTGTTTGATTGAAGTGTTGAGTTAAATCTAGTAATTTTGATGGAATTAAATTGAAAATTGTTGGAATATAATGATCTTTAGTCTTTGAGCCATAATTATTTTTAATTAGTGGAATATGGAACCTTAATGTGTTATTGCGAAGGAAACCCATTTTAAATTCATCTTTAATTTTTAAATCGTTGCAAAAGTAATTTTTATGTATAAAAATAAAGTTTCTCAATTTAGTTATATTTAAAATTCTGTGTTCCTTATATAATTCTTTGGTAGATTTGTAGTAGTTATGTTTTCTGAAAAGAACCTTTAAAATTTTATTTTTTACCTTTTGTAGCCTATCAAAAAGGGTTGAAGAAGCAAAACCATACACTTCAATACCATATCTAAGATGACTGGTAACCAATGCATCAAAGACGATTCGTTTGTTCTTATTATTCAATAGCGATTTAATTTTATAGAAGAAAAGAATCATTTTTCCAAGTTTAGTGATCAGAAGATTAATGTGATGAACATGTATCCAAAATTGTCGACCCCAAGTCCCAAGATACTTACTTTCAGTAACTTGCTTCACCTTGGTACAGGTTAAAGTACAGTTTGAATAATTTAGACAGTTTTCTGTATGAATATATAAATCGTTACTTGAATATTTTCGGTGTGTAGAACTATATCAATTAAACAGGTTTTGTCTTCATTTATGAATAAATCATTAGTCAAAAAACAATAGTTTAAATTATCAAAATCTTCTTTTAGGTTAGATTCCATAATTAGTTTATCGGACTGGATGGACAGCAAAACAATATCATCAGCAAAAAGTATTTCGCATGTTTTTATGCAGTTCGTTATATCGTGTTATATCGTGTTATATCGTGTTATCGTTATCGTATAAATACTAAAAATGCAATTAATAAAAAAAGATTAAAAAATTGAATCGAGAACCCACAGTGAAAATAAATCCATTGCTCTAAGGTAGTCCTGGGTCAAAAAAATCTCGTTTGTAGCTGCTTTGTATGTTCTTCCTGATTACATGGTTGATGAACAGTGCCACAGCAAAGCCTACCGGCCTGAAAAAGCAGTTATGGTTTGTAATTGGAATCAAGAACCTAGCAAATCACAGCCAGACTTCGCATTCACACTACCAAGACTACCAAGTATCTTGTTTTTTTTTTGGTTTTATTAAGGCTTGTTTTAGATATTCTCCAACTAATAGAATTGTCAGAGACATATTGGATCAACAAGCTAAAAAGTGGACTGGCTTGATTTTAAGTGAATTCTTGGATCGAAAATTTAGCCCCAACTCTTCCTTTACCAGATATATTTGTTATTGTAAATTGTTTGTAAGTTTCCAATTTGATCAGTTAATCGTGGTGTTCCATAACTGGGAAGTACAGGTCTAATTTGTGCTGTAATTGATGCAAGAATATTTACACAGGTCCACATTAGTAAGATTGAGGTTTGCTTACTCTGCACTTATAAATTTTGTTATACAAAATTCAAAATACATGTAGGATTTTTTTACAGCTATATCTTTCTGCACCTGGAGAAGATGTCAATGTTCTTCTGTATCGTAATATCTTATGGTCAAGTGAAATGGAGCTTCTTACTCATCAAAAGGTAAGCTATATGTAATTTTATATGCGGCCTTTTGAAGCTTTTGAGATTTCATAGGTGGTCTCCTCAATTACTATGAATTACGTTCCATATTTATATCACACAGATATTTTAATAATATGTATATTAAAACATACAGTTCCAGTCAAAAAAGCTCCATAGTTTGCTGTGTAGAGGTTCTTTCTAGATTCTTTTTTATTTTTTCGTAAATTATATATTTCCCTTCTTTCGTCTATAGACTCGACTTTAACTGCTAACAGTAACATCTAAATTATAATCGAGGTTGGAACTGAAAGGTTCTTCATTGGCCTTGCAACACCATCAAAGAAAATGAATAGAAGTTTATATGTAGAGTTCGTCTTTTGCTTACTCTGGTGCTAGAAAGAGAAGTAAAGTTAACACGCAATTGCAACCGCACAGAAAAACTACGAAAAGTGTATTTGTTTATGTCTTTTTACTGCAGCGTCATTGCCTCAGCATGAACTTCCATGTCATGAACTTCGGTGTAGTGGCGCCACAACTATTTCACTGCATTAAAAATTTTAACGACAACAATCGTACCGCTTGGCCTACACTGTAAGGCAATTTGTTGTTGTTGGTACCGATTTTCAACTTTTATAGCGCCAATATAGGTATGAACAAAGCGTAGAGCCTTTTGAAGGCTATTTTGATGTTACAATATTCTTGCTGTTCTTCTTCTTATTCTTGTCGAAATTTTGCTCTTAACTAGACCGAACCAGTGAACCAATTCCGAATTTTTATTGGTTAAAATGTAGATAGTAATAAGGACCAGGGAGTTTTAAACGCTATTTTAATGAGACGAGAGTATTGTGATGTTATCTTATTGGATATATTTTGCTTTTCCCTAGATATCAAACAATGAATAGATATTAAAGTGTTATTGCTAAATAACTAAAACGTAGGTATGAACAAGGCCAAGGGCCTTTTGAACGCTATTTGCATGTGACTAATTCAATATTCTTGTTGTTGTTGCTATTGTTGTTGGAGTAATGTTGCCTAACCTAGCGACAGAAAAAATGAATCGATTTTCAAATTTTATAGGTTAGGATATAGTCACGAACAAGGGCCAAGGCCTTTTGAATGCAATTTTAATGTGACAAGATTCTTGGTATTGTAGTTTTTAGTTGATTTTAGTATTACAAAATTGCTTAAGCATTAAAATACGAATGAAAGCCTTATCAAAACTTGTCTAAAGGAACAGACACAAGAAAAAGACGTGTAAGCCATCTACGTCGCACTAATACGTAAAAAGAAGTTGCAGCTGGCTTTTTGGGAGGCTGAAGATTCTTTTACACATATCAGCGGCTATGTCTTCTACTTGTATCTGTTCCTTTAGAGCACTTAGGGTTTTTAAGGCTTACGTCCTTGTTTTATTGCTTAAGCGATTTTTACTGCCAATTTTCTGGTAAACACCCTCTTTAACAATTCTCACAGACGCCATTGCATCATACTTGTCTGCTTGTTGCCAGCCATGTTACTGGTTTAATTCGGGTACAGTTCAGTACTATAGTCCAACTAGCGGAGTCGCTCGCTTCGCTCGCTCATTCCGCGTCGTCTTTCCCCTTCCCCTCCCCCTTCCCTTCCTTCCCCGTCTGCCCACCCCCCTCATTTTATTTGCCGTTCGGTCGGTAGATGGCATTGTATGTTCGCGCTGCTGGCCTGGAGAGTGGAGATGCTGCTCCCTCTTTGGCTGCTGCCGATGGCTGCCTTGCGGATTTAGTGTAATTATACATATAGATAATCGTATAGGCTTAAGAAACAAGTTATAAAATCAACATTCTACACTAGTATACGACGACTATGAGTAGCATGCAGGAATTATCCATGCAAGAACATTGAAGGAGATGAGTAACCATCACTGTTTGGTGTTTACGCCTTCTTACTACTTGAGTAAATCTTCCAATGTGAGTATGTGAGTACATCTGGCGTTTTTTTCCAGTTGCTAGTTGATGTATACTCTCCGGGTTGCAGTAACTGAAGTACAGTCGTCAGACTGTAAAATGTATCACAACTAGATAAAAAAGATCATAAATTCGAAACATTCCTATTGATTTAAACTTTGAAAAAATAGATTGTTTCAAATATACAAAGAGCATGCTACCACCGTCTGTGGTCACTTTAGTTTGCCTCTTGTGAGTATTTTAAACAGTGAACGCAATTTTCGTTTCATTTGTTTTTTAGCTACTGAAAATTATAAGAATAAATCCCGAAATTTGGGTAAATATCAAAAACCAAAATTGGTAAAAGGAGCCGCCAAGTTCCGAATGGTTCGCCCCCCTCAAAGGAGTGATATCAACACACCAAAAACATTCGTCAAGTTAATCGCACCGCTTAATAGTTCAAAGGTTAAATGAAAATTAGAACATTACTACTTTCGGTAGCAATGTTCAAATTTTCATTTAACGTGCAAAGTATTACTCGGTTCGATTAAGTTAGCGAATGTTTATGGTGTGTTCATCTCCCTCCTCTGAGGGGCCGAACCATTCGAGGCAGAACCATTCTCAACTTAGTCACCTCTTTATAGGTTTTTGGTTTGGTTTTACTTTTGTTATAATTTTTTTTTAGTTAGTTTAGGTGTGTTGATATCATTACTATGAAGGGCCGTTTTGGCGTTGTTTATTTTGCTTTGTTTTTAGTTTGTTTTTCGTGAATTGGACGTAAATACAATTCTTTGGCAACGTTATTTACATTTATCGTGATACACTAGTGTGTGTCTAGGGACGCACGTCAGTATACACGTTGTAATTGTCCGAACTTTGGCGGTCTAATGATACATGATGCTGGCAATACTAACAATGGTTATATCAATATTTTCGTACCTCCCAAGCCATCCCCGTTACACCCCAAACTCCAAACCAAAAAAGGTACGCAGTTCGTATTGTACTGCACCCATTTGTCCAATTTTATAGCTGGAAGCCTTCCTGTTATTTCGGTATCGATGAATAATCACCCTATGGGATTTAACATGGGGATGAGGGGACTAGCTAGTAGTACCACATTTGCAACGTATTGAGGGTCAGGTTTTTTAATGAAAGCAGCCTAGCTGGCATTCTTACACGAATTAATTTTTGTCAGGTGGTGTCATTGGTCTCGAGTTATACACAATTTAAGCTTTTTTACTGCATTATTATTTGTACCAGTGCCTGAAATGTGCCCAACTCTGCTTCAGGATATAAGACACTGACGCTATGGAGTCGCGCTACGATGGTTTACAACCTTGACAATTGAATTGAAGTAATGTTTGTTGTGATATTTGGTGCCTAACTTGGTGCTACACACTAGCGTGTGTCTATCCCGGGATCACTGGATTGACACAAAAGAATTACGCAATATATACAAATATGCCTCGTGATTGGATAACCTAGTTACTGGAGCAAATATTTAAAAAATTTGAAAAATTGTCTGGATTCAACGTTCACTCGCTGTGGCAAAATAAAATGGGTATGCAGTGATGTCAAAAATATTTAGCCTATAAACGACTGACATGAGACGAAACAAAAATCTTAGTACATAGGAATTGAGCTGCAGAACTTTAAAGCATTTAGAAATGGATGATCCAAAAGGGCAATCATATTTTTTTTTTAAATGCAGATAAATTTTTATTGTGATTCACTTCCCGTTGATATTTGGAAAAAAATTAACAATGTATCTGGCAGGCATTCAAGCTTACTAATTATCTTAGTTCCTAGATGCAGACCTTCAGAGCAGAGTTGAATTGTTTCAAATTGGGCAGCAACAATCGACTGCATGCATAATCCTTTGTAGCGCAACGCAATAGCCGTAAAAAACGCACTCGGGTTACAAATAAAAATGTCAAGTGTGCCGTAAAAAAGACGGTTATATGATTGAAGTTTCACTTGTTAAAACGTACACGGGTAAAAATTGACGACTTTTTAATTGAAATAATCAAATGTACAATTTAAGAAAATTGCATCTGTTTAAGTGCTGTTGTGCTTTACCAATCATATATTTTACGTAAAGCACAACAGCACTTAAACATATGAAATTTTCTTAATTGTACATTTGATTATTTCAATTAAACATCATCAATTTTTATCTGTGTACATTTTAACATAACATTCTTTTTTACGGCACACTTGACATTTTCGTTTGTAGTTTTATTTGTTCGCACATGGTAAGCATTGTGAATAGACAAATTTCACAGCAAAGATCGCAATTTTTTCTACAAGAAAAGACAAATTGGACATTCTTGCAGGAAAATTCCCAAAAAGTTGAAATAAATACAATTCAAACGTCAATAATGGTAAAAAACAGTTTGATAGTCTTAGTAAACCTGCAAGTGGGACAAAGAAGCTGGAGGCTCCCTTAGCGCCATCCCTGGTGTTCTAGAATCAGGAAAGTGTTACACTACCATTTCCCTTTGTTGTGCAGCGTGGGTGTATCTTGTGTTTCGTCAGTGATAATCAGTAATCAGAGATACCTGTGTGAGTCATATACCAAGCCCATTTAAAACAATATCTCAAATTAAGGAAAACTGCTTTTCTACTCGGTAGTGTGGTGTGCTGAAACAAGGCAAAATCTCTAAAATGAAGGAAAAATAGTTGCTAAAAATCATCGGAATCAGTTCATATCACTAGTTGTGCATCTAGTTATATATCAGTCTGGCAACACTAATTTGGGAAATTCCCGCAAATGGGAAGCCAACCAGACACATCAATCGATCGGCCTTCTCCCGGAAATGTCATTCTCTATTCCACTAAACTAACGACAGTTCTTTGCCATGAACCAGTATATCGAGCAGCAAAGTGTAAGCTTCACTGCCTTGCCAACTAACCTCTGATGTGGAATGCCACACTCGCCTCAGGGGCACGCGACTTTTTGGGAGGTCGTACCATGACTGATCACCTGCAGGGGTCTAGTGTTGATGAGCCCATCAACTACAGTGTCCAGGATCAGGTGTTGCCAATACAACTGGATGCTGTTTCAGCAACCATTGTTAACACATTTTGTGACCGCGTTCAGAGAAAAAGGTAGACCCAGCATTATGTTTTCTATTAGTTTGGGCTTTACCACAGGTTGAATTGTGTGGATGATAACTGTCACCATTTGGAATACAAAGAAAAACCCAGGCTCAATGGTTTTGGTTTCAGGCTTGTTCGTTTGGGAATGGAAGGGGACTTAGTCTTGGAACGGAAAGGTTGAGGAACTGTATCTCTGGTAGAGTAGTATGGATGCTTACCTCATCACATTGGACTTGTGAGAAAAGGCCAGTACTGGTATTCCCAGTTTTAGGATTTGGAGAGTAGTTAGATTTATGCTGACAAATCCTCCAGTCGAACGGGTGCTCTCAATAGATCGCAGAGTGGTGGCTGCTCAAGTAACTATGAAATCCCAATTGGCACCTAGGTCGAGTGCAGACGATTTTGCACCTCCACTTTGAGTTCATGGTATAGTGATCGTGGGTGTAACCGGGCAACGGGTGACTTGGTCGCCCAGAAAAGTTAGTGCTTGCAAGAGGCTAGTCATTAGCGTGCCGTGGTTCACCCACTATCTCACCCCGCCTCCTAGCATTACCTCATTCTGCTCGAGGTATGAACGGTGTCGTTGTCGTGTCTAGGCGGGATTATAACTTAGAGGCATTCCGTGATAATCCCATGGATGGTAGCTTTTGCACTACTGGCTGCTAGGCCAAGGCCACATACGAAGTTTTTTTTAACTTTTCATAATAAGCAGTATTACTATCACAATATGAGGCGCCGTTTGGGTCATAATTAAGTTACCTAAAATATATATAATGTGGCGAATATATAAAATATTTTGCGCATCATACATATAATATGCCAGCAACACCGGACGCGAGCGACGTTACGCCAGCAACAGCACCAACAGGCGAGAGCTACGCAACTACACAACGCTACGTCAAGACGCAACCGCAACGCCTACGTCACGACGCAACGCCTCTGCCGCCAGCCCCATCTGCCATCGCTAAATGGCAGAGAGGGATAACCAAGGTCATAATAATAGCAGCGCCAACAATACGTACGCGTCAATAGAGAAAGAGTTGGGAAGGTCGGCACCGAGAGCCCTTTGGCTGTTTAGCTTTTTTTCCCCCAAACTTAATCCCAATTTTAGTCGAATTTCTTGCTTTCCCATTCTATTTTGATGCTGAAACGAGGGAATGGTTAGGGTTTCCTTTGGTGGGTATTTTCTTTTCGTGATTTTTTTTACCAAACTTTACATTTCTTTCTCGGGCCCTTTTTTTAGGCCCTTATTACAGCCTCTTTTTTTTTTTAAACAAACGGTGAAACGTGGGTTAGCTGTGCAATGTTAACGGGCTTTAAGTTATGCTGTTATCGTTAGGCCTAACATCGTCGGATCTTTTTCAAATTTAATAAGAGAATGTATTTTGACCTTGGGGAGTTCGTTTTTCGGGTTTTGGGCGTTAATCCCGTTTTGAGGCGTATTTCAATTTTACTATTCAGTAAAAATTCTGGCTCATACAAGCCATTTTCAATTTTCAATGTTGTGTATAAAAACAATATTAAGTTTGGGGAAAAAAGGCTAAACGGCCAAAGAGCTCTCGGTGCCGACCTTCCCAACTCTTCCTCTATTGACGCGTACGTATTGTTGGCGCTGCTATTATTATGACCTTGGTTATCCCTCTCTGCCGTTTAGCGACGGCAGATGGGGTTAGCGGCAGAGGCGTTGCGTCGTGACGTAGGCGTTCCGTCTTGACGTAGCGTTGCATAGTTGCGTAGTTCTCGCCTGTTAGTGCTGTTGCTGGCGTGTAGCTGGCATATTGTATGATAACACAGTTTATTAATCCACATTGCTTCCCGAGGTCCGTAGGACTTGTGTGGGTTGCATTATATTTACATTACATTTATTACATGTGAATGCGATTGTTGGTTACACGTATGTCCAACAATAAAAATAAGAAGCATAATATACATACTGATTCCTGGAAACACTTTTTTTCCAATATCTATATTATCATTTTGTTAGTCAGTATATAAAATTTTCTCTTTAATAACCAGTTTTATGAAAACAATACTTTCTGCTGGTTTTCCCCCATAATCAACTTTTAAAACTAGGACCCGTCATTTTTTACGGGGATTCATGTAGTATATATATAATATTTTGACAAATGTATAAATATTTTAACATATATATAATTGTGTTCCATATATTAAATATTTTCCATATATAAAATATTTTCCATTTATAATTTTTTTCCATATAGGTATAAATTATTTTCCATACATAAAATACTTTCCATATATAAAATAATTTCCATATATTAAATATTTTCCATATATACAATTTTTTCCATATATAAAATGTTTTCCATATTTGGAATTTTTTCCATACATACGAGTTTCTTCGTGCAATTCTCATATATAAAATTTTTCTGCGCATCCATCTGCGCAGGTCTCCGTCCAAGGTGAGCAACATCATCTACCGGCAGACAGTGCAGCTATGGCCTGCATAGTCAACACCAGCTGAGACAGTAGTTGCGTGCTTTGTTCCAACGCAGCTACTATCTCAGCTGGCCTTGCGTGTAGTGGGGTGGCGCGTTTGCTCCTGTTGCCTATTAACGCAACAGAACAGGATATAACGCAATTCATTTGCAAGTAGGCTTCAAATTTAAAGCAATTTGAGAAAAAGAGTTAAATAAAAACGTACAGTCAGAGGCATTTCCAATGTTACATTCGCTGCCCGATGCTTCCCTGCTTGGCCAAGCTTTCCTGCTCAACAGGTTGTTCAGCTGCAGTGCGGAATGTTGAGTGTTGGCATATTACTTACGTTTGTTGTTCCCCGGGCCCAGCGTAGTTTTAAACCTAGGTCTCTTTCCCCAGGCCTATAAATTCATTATTGGGGTGCCCTGAAAAAAACCTTTATAATCTAACGAATTTTTTTTATACTAGTGATAATAGGGAGGCTTTTCTTTTTTTAACCATCACTGAGTAGGAGCGAGACCCCCCTGCCAGATGGGGCCCGAGTTTATTTTCCCCCTCCCCCCCTCCTTCCGCTTTACAACCAGTGATGTAGAGATAAACGAAATAATTTGGAGGTATGGTTAGCGAACGAAAGGTCAGAGTGGGAACAGTGAGCTTCCAAACAACAACCCGTAAGACATTTTTAGATTTTTAACCCCTTCATAAAGTGTTGAGCATGAAGGTGGTGGATTTTATCTCCTACCCTGCCTGCCCACGTTTGCCTTACACAAATTTAAGTTGGAAAGTAAGCTTACAGGTGTTTCTTACAGGTGCTCTTTTATCAATGAAGTTCTCGATGGAAATAGATTTGACTTCATGTGGCAAAACTGTTACTCAGGGAACACAATGGTCAGTAAAACTGAACTAAGCACCCTGTAAACTTATCACTTTTTGACTAGCGGAATGGAAGATAACATACGTCAGCTTCGTGTTCAACGCACTGTGTAGAAGTTAAAAATAAAATTTTTTTTTAGGAATTATTGTTTGGTAGTTGTGCCATCCGTTTGCTAACCATAGCCCAACCATGGGGGGGGGGGGGCACACAGAAATCGGACCTACAGAATAGGTTTGACTGCATGTAGCAAAATTGTTACTCAGTAAAACCAATAATCAGTAAAATGGAACCAAAGAGCACCTGTAAGAAACCACTGTACGCCTACTTTCCAACTTAAATTCCTATATGGCAAACGTGGGTAGGCAGGGTAGGAGATAAAATCCATCACCTTCATGCTCAACACTTTATGAAAGAGTTAAAAATCTAAAAAAATCTTGCAGATTGTTGGAAGCTTACTGTTCTCCTCTGACCCTTCGTTTGCTAGCCATACCTCCAACGTTATTCGTTTATACACCACTGGTTGTAAGGCGGCCGGGGAGGGGGGTAAAGGGGAAAATTAACCAGGGGCCACACCTGGGAGGGGTTCTTGCTCCTATACTGAGTGATGCTTAAAAAAAGAGGAAAGCCTCCATATTATCACTAGAATAAAAAAAATTCTTTAGATTATAAAGGCCTTTTCAGGGCACCCCAATAATGAGTTTATAGGCTTGGGAAAAGAGACCTCAGTTTAAAACTTTGCGCTGGGCCCGGGGAACAACAAACGTAAATAATATGCTAGCGCTCAACACTCCGCACTGCAGCTCTCCCCTCCTACTTCGTTGACATAGAACGACCTGTCGAGCAGGGAAGCTTGGCCAAGCAGGGAAGCATCGGGCAGCGAATGTAACATTGGAAATGCCTCTGACCGTACCTTTAATATTGTGTTAGTATGCTTACACCATGACAGAAAAAAGTAGGAATGAGTTACATCTGTGCTATAAACAATGAAATTTAGTAGCACAGTATCATTTCTACGATAATTACTTCTTTCTGCCATGGCGTTAACATTACTTTTAATACTAAGACACAATTTAACACAGTTACAAGCAGTGGGACACAATGACAAGCTTATTGCTTATTGCAATTAATGCTTATTGCAGGTAAGCTGCCTTCTGTTTGCGGGCAGTAGGAGCTATCTTGCCAGGCCTAACGATGATCATGATGATCATGATGATGCAGGGCCAGAGCTGCTTGGTGGGAGGGGGAAGGGGTGAGGGGACAGAAGTCTAAGATTTTTCACGAGGGCACAAACACAACAGAACCTAACAATTTGAAGAAATCCACGCGAAAAAAAATTTTAAGCTCGTAACATACGTTGAAATGGCTTATAAAAGATGAAGTATTTTTGGCACAGCAAATGGACATAGGCGCCCGGATGTTGGGCCCGGATGCCTCCCATCCTTTGCGGCATCTTAATTACGGCACTGCTTGATGTCACATAAGCCATTTATGTCAGCCAAACAGACCTTGTAAAGTCAGCTAATTACTACTAATGTCAGAAATTACTACCAATAGGAAATCAATAGTAAATTATTACAAATTATCGAGAAGCATATTGAAGCCAATTTCCCCCCCCCCCGCCCCCACCCCACACATTTTAAGAACTTGGCTGCCTCGGAGTATTGGTCCCAGCAAGTATTTAAAAAAAATCTTCCCCCCCTGTTCCAAGCCTATAGCTAGCACGAGCTCCTACATGTAGTATAGGCTAACGATGGCCAACTGGGTAGAAGCTTCCGTCTTCGTTTCCCAGAAGCATTGCAGTCGTTGTTCAAATATTCATAACGTATTTGAAATAAATCATGGCTCATTTGAAAAAAAAATCATGACTTGGTCAAGATTATTAGGACTAATGGAGGTTTGATACGTGTACTCCCTGCCAAACACCTGATCCTAAAAGCGAGAGCGATAATTTTGCTAGGTAAATCCAATCGAAAACTCCCAGGATCTTTCACATGCCTCAATCGACATGAGCACGAGACATCGCAAGAGAACTTCTCTTCCAGATAACGTCCGGGGTGGCTAAGGTCAGATTCGATCCCGGGACCCCTCAGCTACTTTTCCAGGAATGTCAGGAAAATAAGCCTGCTGTTTAATAACCCCCCCCCCCTCTCCAGTCTAGTTCACCGAGCAATTTTTCACCCCATCCAATATATGAGGCATTTTTACATCCCATCCAAGTTCACATTTACCGAATTTTGGGGAGATGATTCTGTCTTCCTGTCCAGGGTTTTCTGAAATATTTATCAGACATACGATAAAATCTTGATTAGGGATTTCATAAACATCGTGTTACGTGTGGGACAATGGCATCCCGGACCACTGCACTGTGACGGAGGTTAGCACTCATGACCTAACTGTCGATGTGCTAATAACTACTTGCAATTTTTAAATACTGTCATGTTTCTCGTGACTGGTGCTTTACTGCTCCTGGCACAACAAATTCACTACAAGAAGACCACCAATTTGCAATAGTCCTGGCATGAAGGCGGGAAGCAAAGACGGAAGCTTCTACTCAGTCGGCCATGAGTATGCTACAAGTAGAAGCTCGTGATAGACATTGTTTTGAAACAGGGATGACGTTTTTTTTCTAAACCCCTGCCTGGGACCAATACTCCAAGGCAGCCGAATTTCTTAAAAATGGGGGGAGGAGGGAGAAAAATTGGCTTCTGTGTGGTTCTCGTTAATTTGTAATAATTTACTATTGATTTCCTATTATTTTCTATTAGTAGTAATTTCCTGGCATTAGCTGTCATTACAAGGTCTAATTGGTTAACATAAATGGCTTGCGTGACGTAAATCAGTGCTGCAATCAAGAGGGATGCAAAGGGTGCGAGGTACCCGGCCCCAGCTGGCAAGGGGACCCCAATTTTTACAACGACTATTATAAAATAAATTTTACATTACATTTTATTATAAAAATGCTAGTCGCAGCCGCTCTGAAGTCAACTTCTGTCTCCCCATAGCCCCCTCGTCTTCCCCGATCCTTGGTCGCACCTATTTCCATTTGCTGCTCCAAAAGTACTTAATTTTTTCATAAGCCGTTTAAACCTACGCGATGAGCTTAAAAATATTCTTCGAGTGAATTTCTTCAAACAGTTAGGTTTTATTGTGTTTGTGCCTTCGTGAATATTCTCAGGCTTCTGTACCCCCCTCCCTCCGCCTACCGCCAGGCAGCTCTGGTTCTGCATCAACATGATCATCATGATCATCGTTAGGCCTGGCAAGATAGCTCCTACTGCCCGCAAACAGAAGGCAGCTTACATGTAATAAGCATCAATTTTAAATCTGTTTTGAAGGAAACTCTTAAAAATAAAAATATGAATTTAAATGGTGCCTTAGTATTAAAAATAATCTTAACGCCATGGCAGAAAGAAGTAATTATCGTATAAATCATACTGTGCTACGAAATTTCATTTTTTATAGCATAGATGTAATTAATTCCTACCTTTTCTGTCATGGTGTAAGCATACTAACACAATGTTTAAACGTACATTTTTATTTTACTGTTTTTCTCAAAGCTGCTTTAAATTTGAAACCTACTTGCAAATGAATTGCATTCTATTCTGTCCTGTTGTGTTAATAGGCAACAGGAGCTAACGCACCACCCCACTACACGCAAGGCCAGCTGTGATAGTAGCTGCGTTGGAGCAAAGAACGCAACTACTATCTCAGCTGGTCTTGACTACGCAGGCCATAGATGCACTGTCTGCCGGTAGATGGTGTTGCTCACCTTGGGTGGAGACCTGCGCAAAACTTTTATATATGAGGATTGCACGAGGAAATTTTATATATGGAAAAATTTGCATATATGGAAAACATTTTATATATGAAAAAATTTGTATATATATAGAAAATATTTAATATATGAAAAATATTTTATATATGGAAAGTATTTTATGTATGGAAAATAATTTATATATGGAAAATATTTTATGTATGGAACATAATTTTATACATTTTAAAATATTTATATATGGGACAAAATATTACATACATGCGCAAAATATTTTATATATTCGCCACATTATATATATTTTAGGTAACTTAATTATGTCCCAAACGGCGCCTCATACACAATGACGAGTCATCAGTAGGGTAAAATTAATGAAGGGATAGGCGCAGTGGAATTAAATAATATTGGAGCTGCAAACGGTGGACAGTGAAACTCGGAATGATGACTCATTTCGTGAACACGGTAAACTTCAC
>JAHWFP010224990.1:0-12519 GCA_023313725.1 Lithobius niger | reverse complement strand
GCTAACACGAATTCGTAAATAAGAGGGGTGTTCAGATGGAAACCATATGAATATTTTAGCTATATTCGCTGTTGGAACCTTTCATCTTACAAAAATCATTAAAAAAAATTAATAAAACAAGAAATGCAAATTATACTCAATCAAATTGAAAGGAAGCGGAGATAAACTAAATATTTAGATAGATAACAGCAGGCAATGGAGAGGATTCTGCATTTGCAATATGTGTGCTTCACGGGAGAACGAGTGCGGATTTAAACAAAATGAAACTGGCAGGCACTACTTACGTCTGTATGTGAACTGTGTTGTGAAGGGTAAGCGATGATTGTTATACGGTACTGGAGGATCTATTTCTGTCAGTTGATGGAGTGATCGCATCCAATGTGGTGGACTGTCTGACCTGCCTAAAAACAATTCAAAGTCAACAATTGCTGTTAAGGTTGCGATAGTCCAACTTGCATTTTAACTAAGGCTCGGCCTATGGTATCGAAATGATACTAGCTCTGTTGGTTTCTGATCAGTATCGGCCAACGGTTTGGTAAAATAAATGGTCTTTGTGCGATAATTTTTCCGAAAATTGGCCGGTATCTTCCGACACCATACAACGATATGGAGATAAGGCTTTATTAAGCAACTATTTTCTGAATATGAATATAACCCTAACTTCATTCAGAGTACTGCACTAAAGTACCAGTGAAGAAAGCATCAGACCGAAATGGAATCAGACGTATCAGACTAGTATCGGTCAAGCTTTAATTTTAACACTAAAATTCATCACTTTGTTGAAGTTCCCGTTCCATTATATACCGTATCTCAAAAACATTAACACGCCACTGGTATTTAGTGAATTTTCAACAGTTCTTAGCAAGTAGAGGTATAACGCTTCACTGTCGTCACAGGTGTTGCACGTTTTCGTCCTCTTTGGATCACTTCTTTTTGCTCGTGCTTCGTTTTCAATTTGCAGGTCGTCCCTGGAGAGAGGTTGATAAATTTAGGAGGCTACAACCTCCAAAATCAAAATACACCAGTGATGGTGTGACCCAAAGAGGACAAAAAAGCTCATTGCCTAATGAAGACAGCTGAAGTGTAATTTATTTACTTGCCAAGAACTGTCGAAAATTCATGGAGTACGGTTGGAGTATTGAGAATACACGTATAATGAAACGGGAACTTGAATAAAGTTGAACTTTTTAGTAATTTTCTAAATTTTAGTATTTTTAATGAAATTCACCAAAATTGTACAAAAATAGGGAGCTTTTAGAATAACTGATTCCCTGTAAGAACTTGAGGGAAAGTTTGATCGCAAATTTGGAGATTGAAGACAAGGGCTACTTCATTATTGGGTAAGTTGCAAATAATTGTTGGGGTATTTAACGCTTCTGAATACAAGGTAGTCAACACATAAAACAAAAACTTGAAATGAAAATGTTTCCAAGTCGCTTAAGAAAGAAATGCAAATGTGGACCAGTTTTCTGGATCCAAAATCTAACTCGGATTACGAACAAGTAGGTACTAGTTTTGAAATTTTTGAAAAAGAACTTACAAATTATTTCAACTTCCGTTCGGTGTAGACACAATGCACTATTTAAGAGGAGTGAAACGGATACGGTTTCAGCAAGCAAAAGCAGAACTTTCTGCTTTTTGCTATTTTGCGTGCTGAAAGCATATTCGTTTCGCTCTTCACTTGCCACAGCAAGCGTACCCAGCTCCCATCCACAAGGGTATTCTCTAACGATGAGCCCAAACACGAGCTAGAGAGCTTTGTGGACGAGAGCTAATTGATATTACATGCACTACTATTTAGTAAAATAGACTAGAAGAACATCGATCTAACAAATTTTGATTTACCTAGCTCTTTCAAAAATTTCAAAGAATAGGAATCTTCTTTTTGGATTCAATCAAAATTGGATTTTGGATCCCCCCCCCCCCCCAAAAAAAAAAAAACCAAGCCCACAGACATTTTTTTTAAAACCTAAGGAAAAATTTTGTCCTTTGGAGACAAATTCAGGTTGTGCATTTTTCGTGGACCACCCTGTATATACGACAACTGCTTTTGCAGTCGGAACATTTAAAACAGAGAAAAAAATTACAAAATGACATTTTAACAAGCACAAAACCAGAGACATCCTTATAAAAAAAAAAAAATGGTGGGGAGGGAGCAGCAGCATGCAGCATCCAGCTACGAATGTGCCAAAACTTAACCAACTTTTAATGAAATATACTACTTGGAATAGTTTTAGACAAGAGTTTCAGAGTAGTACCAATCTCAAACCTATAGGTAGTCCTTAAGTAGCTAGCGTAGCATAGAAATACACTACAAACGGGGCAATATTTCAATTTGGGATGGAAAACTAGAGGAAATATAGGCAGTTTACATGATTTATAGCAGCTTTATAGGAATCCAGTAGAAACACCTTTATTCATCTTACTGTGAAACACTACAATGATTGAAAAATGTCACACGAGACTCACAAAAACGCACACTTTCACAACGAAGATAGTCTACTAACTGCAAATATTCAACTACTAACTGTAGTCTTCATCAGGCACCTTAAAGGTAAGTTAGAATTCTGTTTACATTTTGTTTTACAGTCCAATACACGGTTCGAATTCGAAACTGCCGCTGTCTGCTACATTCGATTGAATATAGCAGACAGCGGCAGTTTCGAATTCGCACCGTGTATTGGACTGTAAAACGAAATGTAAACAGAGTTCAAACTTACGTTTAAGGTGCCTGATGACGACTACAGTTAGTAGTTGAAAATTTGCAGTTAGAATATCTTCGTTGTGAAAGTGCGTTTTTGTGAATCTCGTGTGACATTTTTCAATCCAGTAAAAAACGTGAAGTACAGAAGGATTTGGAGCCCTGCAATGTTATAACATTCAGGTGAACTATACATGCACAAATGCAGCTCGGTAACAAAAAAAAAGCGGTTATCACGAGAATGTACGCCAAAAAATCTAAGCAAAAAAAAAAAAAAAAAGACGTCCAGGCTTGTACAGCATTTTCTTGGCCAAAAAAAAACTGATTAAATAATAAAGTTCCTGAACCAAAGTCACATTTGCTAAGAGGGATGCATCGGTTACGAATAGACATAAAGGACTTACTGAACATACGTGCAAATTATTAGACTACTGGGCACTAGAGTTGGGCTGCACTAGTGTTGGGCGTTACCAGAAATTATTCAGATGGTGCCGGTACCAAGCTTAGTACCCCGATACTCGGTTTTCTGCGCGACTTATGAATGAATCTGGTACCTAGTGCTGAGGTGCCAACACCCGATTTTAAAATAATTGCAATTTTGTTTTTAAATGTGTTTTGTTGACATTTTAATGGGACAAATTTACTGATTCACTCCCCCCCCCCAAACCCCGATATAAGCGTAGTGCATGTTTCGGGACATATTTGATAAAAATGAACAAACAAAAAGCTGGTTGAAGCGTCAAAGTTATGCAAATTTGTGTGCACTGTTTAAAGGTCCAATTTTACCATTGTTGATTTTTAACTGATCGTTGCACTGCTTTGAGCCCACAAGACAAGGACTAAATGAACTATTGTTATAATTTTAGTGCCTTTTTCATATTGAAACAATTACTGGTATTTTAACAATGCACGGTATTTGGTACATACCTTCTGTTGGATTACCAGAAGTAACTATTGCAGGGTCTTGCGCTAACCAGGCTATATTTGTTTGGTGTGGGGGTGGGGGATTCCAGGCTGGAAGAGATTTAAGGATTTAGTTTTTACACAACAGGCATCAATAACTAATCGAAAAACTTGACAAGTTAAAGTTCGCTCACTGTCACGCAAGACATTGCTAATTTACAACATTGCTAGTGTTTTCTATAGGCTTCAAGGTTTTTAGGACTTCCTACAGTAACATTCTTTCTGTGGGCCACTTGCGAATTTGAAATTTAGCGGTTGTGTAGCCTCTGGTATTGATAGGGCAGAATGCTTGGTTCTCCTTCTAAACTCGACTGCTGATTCCAACTGTTTGCTGAGTTCTCTGTTCATCAAGCACAATTTTCGGAAATGCTGTTATATGGCTAGGAACTCCAGATATCTGGGGTACAGGACCTCAAGCCGTCTGGAGACCCTAGCGATAACATGAGTTGAAAGGAAAATGTTTGAATGAATATCTAGCATTTCCGAGAGTGTCACACTTGATGACCAGAGAACTCGGCAAACAGTTGGATCGGTAGTGGAGTTTGGAAAGAGAACTAAGCATGCAGCCTTATCGATACCAGATGCTACATAACCGCTAAATTTCGAATTTGCAAGTGGCCCACGAAAAGAAGGATGCTGTAGGAAATCGTATCACCTTGAAGCCTGAAAACGTGCATGTCTAGCGTGTGAAAGTGAGAGAAATTTTGACTTTGTCGAGTTTTTCGAAGTCGACAAAGTCAAAAGTTCGCTCACTTTCACATGCTAGACATACACTTCAGGCTTGTGTGTGTCCAGTGTGCGATTTTGGCTTAAAACTGGCTCTTAATTTGCACCACCGAAAAGCTCTAGAGAGGATGAATTGGGTACATTTGAACGTCAAAATCGGTTAAAAATTGGCGAAGTTATCGCATTTTTACCGAATTCGAGTTTGGTAGGAATAAATCAAGTCGAGTTTGAGCAGATAGGAAACTCGACTCGAAACTTTTAAGGTCGCATACCCCTAGCTTCGAGTCAACTTTCAAAGGCTTCGAGTAAACTTTCAAAACTTCCGAGTAAATTTTTAAAACCTTTGAGTGAAGACTACAGGAAACTTTTAATGATTTAGAATAAACATTTTAAACGTCATTGGCTCTTTCCCATGTAATTTCCAAATGGTTTATGCCATCAATTTGAACTTCGCACCATTGAAAAACTGATCGGAAAAAAAACACTTTGAATTGTATATTGGAATGTCCAAATTGGCCAAAAATTAACTAAGCAGTTGATAAAATCAGCAAGACAGTAGAAACATTGACAAAACCGAATAGAATCCAGAGCTTAATGATCTCATTTCACGGATGAGTCGCTGAGTGAAAAAAAGATAAAAAGGCAAGCAAACAGGTCAATTTAAAGTTTTTTTGTGTACTTTAAAGCATTTCTAGGTGGCTTCAGAAGCTCAAAAAAAGAGCAAATCCACCTAAAAGAGGAAGAATCGCATCCCAAGAGCGATCGACACGTATCGGTTCAACAGAAAGAAAAAAAGATTTTTGTTACAGCCTTACCAATTAATTAACAATTTGTTGCTCTAAATGTACACTTACTTTTCTGCTGGCTAGTTGTGTGAGGAGTTGCGTTGTTGTGGGAAGAGTAATTATTAGGCCCACCAAAACTAATATTGATGTTTGGGAATAACGCCCGAAGGCCTTCTTGCCAATCTTTCATATTGAAGCTGTCGAATGACTGAAAAATAGAAAATTGTAAATGAAGGTTACCAGTTGGACACAGGATGGGTTTAGGAGTGTTCGGGGCTGAAAGAACCTGTAATATAATACTCGATGGAGATAACTGCTACTTCCTACTAGTATGATTTTCCTTAAGATTGTTCGTTACGCTTCTTTCAGTCCCTTCCAAAATAACCAAACTGCAGACACAAGTCTCCTGTTGGCACCACCAATACACAGAAAAGCATGCATAAACTAAACTGCTACCAAACTTTCACGTCAAGGACTGCATATGGCTTGCATACAACTACACACAGTTTGCGTCTTGCTCTTATCGGACACACTTTGGATCTGGCTGTATTCATTCCGAGAATATAAAATTTAACAGTTCAGAAACAAAGAAACAATGCAAACTCTAGTTATGGTAATGTGACAGTGCGTGCAGCAGCACAACACGATTCAGGCCTGGTCAGGCCTAACCATGTTTAAAATCTGCTTTACGATTGGTTGAAAGATGAAATGCTCAGTGAATATTACAGTGTAGGATTTTTGCCAATGGCTTATTTCCAATTTACCTTTTGTTGACACATATTGTCTCGCTTATTAGCGAGTTCAGAAAACTAAGTTGAAGGGATCGATTGCTACCATCAAGCACAGACTTTTTTTTAATGTTAAAATTTTGGTTAATTTAAGATAAAATACTTTTAAGCACATTAAAATTGAACGACTTAGGGGGAAAAAAACCTGGTGAAATCCTAGGTTTTGAAAATCAGAATTCCACGACTTTCCAGGTCTTTCAAATTTTTCTGTAATCTACATTCAAATCTTAACATTTAAAGCACCACAATTGCTATTGTGCCCAGCCTTTAGGCTTCTTGTGAATGCGTTATGTTCTAACAAAGTCTTTCGAGGACCAATTCATGGTTTTTGCTATACAGGTTTGCCACAAATTTAAACCAGCGTCTCGAAATTCAAAGCTTTCTAAAAAAAAAAATGAAAATTGTGCACGCAACGATAAATCAAAATCGGTAAATTTCATTTTATTAAAATCCCAAAACTTAAAATGGATTGGGCAAAAACTTGTTTTTTAATCGCGCCATTCTGAAGAGTTAAAAGAAAATTTTTGGACCCAAGAGGTTTAACCTTAGACTCTTTCCGTATTGGCTCGCATATAAGCCGTGCGAGTAGATAAGCCGCACCCAGATAAAGACCTTACCCCAAAACATATTACATAAAGTGCACGCAAACAAATGTGCAAACTTAAGCCAAAGTTTTCCGCACAACTCATAACCTGTAAAGATGGGGAAAATGTTGATATTAATTAATCAACAGATAGGCTGAAATCAACAGAGAGGCATGTTATAACTAAACACCGGTCCTGTTAAAATTTAAAGTCAACAGCAAGTTTTTGTATTCGTTTGGAGGCCATGTTTCTTTAAAAATCAAGTTAAATGTTTTTTTTAGAAGAAAATTCAGAATGGTTGAAGCTAGAGACTTGTGGGTTGCACCATTGGAAAGCTGGCGAAAAACTGTTAACTGTTCAAACATCAAAATTGGTCAATATTTAGCGAAATTATTGTCATGTCTGCATGCAAACTGTAGGTTGCTTTTTGGGACAAAAAGATTTCGAAAAAAGTGCGGCTTATATGCAAGCCAATACGGTAGTCTTTAACAATAAATAATGAGCCTAAGTATATCTGTAAATTAAAATCTTAAAACGTGCTACCTTTGAATTATTTCCTGGCACATCTTTCACATGATTATTATATCCTACATTTGGCATCATCGTTTCTGATAGGAAGTTGTTAGGACCATTGCAAACTGCATTGTGGGGTGCTGGAAGCAGATGAATATTGTTAGAACAGCATAATGCAAATCCGCTTTGAACATTACGAGATATCACACAAGTTAGAACTAAGGCTCGGCCGATACCAACTTTGACCAATCCGATCCGATACCGTCCGATGCTACATCACCGATACCGATACTTCAGTGCATTACTTCCAGTAAAGTTAATGTTTCTTCCATATTCAGAAACAAAATTTGAGGAAAAATTACCATCTCAAAAGCTCTATGTGCAAGCATCTTGCAGTAAGTGCATTTTTTTGGAACCTATTTTTGGTTTTTGTTGAATAATTTGAGAACGAATGAAGATATCGCGCTGAAATTAGCACCATTGGAAAGCTCTCGAAAAAACGGTAGAAATGGTGTATTGGAACATCAAAAACGGACAACCTCTAGTATCGGTGCCGGTATTTATGCCAATATCGGTATCGGCCGAGCCTTAGTTAGAACACTACACGTAAAAAAAAAAAAATTTTAACACCAGCAAGGTATGGTTGCTGTACCATATAAACTGGGCAATAGTCTTTTATGGAAGACTATTAATAAGGAGGTGGATTAATTTACATCTCCCCGAGCATGGCGTATACCATCCCAGGGCTTACCATCGTTTTAGCTGCCATAGTTATGCAGTACGCCCAAGAAGTGTCCTACGCATACCACCTATTGCCAATTCAAAATGTCAAGTACAACAAGTATTCTTAGTTTACAATAGACAGAAATCTACCATTTACAAATGTTGAATACAAGATTCAACTTTGTGGGCTCAGAGAAGCATACGTAATGTCGTTAACACTGCAAATTCAATTATTTTGCAGGAATGGAGGGCAATCAACGGTCAAGCTCTGCTCCTGGTAGTGCAGTAAAGCATCCCACAACTTCATACACACACTAATTTTAAGTTCCGAAAGTTCATACGTCTTTCTTGATCACAATAAAAACAAAAACCAACTGTAAAAACATTAGTCACAATCCATCGATTGCAACCACACACGCCATGGATTGTAATATAAGGTTTTTACTGTTGGTTTTTGTTTTTATTGTGATCAAGACAGACATGAACTTGACTGCTTGTGTACGTCTTGTATGCTTAGATGTCAAAGGAAAAGATATTATTCGTCCCAATATCCATAGATTTGCATGGAAATTTCCTGGATACTGGCACAAATAGTATCTTTTCCTTTGAAATCTAAGCATACAAGACGTAAGCATGGACTCAAATTTTCGAAACAGGCGATGTGATATTTCTAAAAATACACTACGATATTTTGAATTGTAAAAAGCTTTGCCGGTAAAGAAATGAGGTGCTTGCACTCCATGTTTACGTCTGTAGGTTGACATGTACTGGCTGATGTCATAGAGTGTATAGGTAAAGTCTATATTTTACTGCACATTTGCATTTGCACAACTTTCAAGCTTTATGCGGTGAACATGTTTAGCAAAGGTTGAAGTTCGACTACCATACATTTTTGCCGAAACCCCAACATATCTCCATTATTAAAATGGGGCGGATACACGAGCATTAGATGATTAAATTTCTCGGGTTTTGCATGCACCCAAACGTCCACAACAAATTATACAAAAGTAACCAAACAGCAGCTGACACTGAAATCAGAATCCAAGACGGATGAACTGGACTGCGTACAATATAACAGCTGCACCAGTTTTGACGTACGGCAGCAGTACACTACGTAAACAGGAAGAATTCCACATGAATGGCAAGCAGTCCCTTACCTGTTCCTACTGGCGGTCTGTGGTGCATATTTCTGTTGAACGCATTTAGGTGATTGGAAGAAAAACCAGGCGGCGCACCCAGCCTTCGTGAGGGTATACTGTGGTTCTGGCAGTGATCGTTACTTGTGTTGGAACCAGTCCTGTTCACAGGGAAGCCGAATGTACCCATTTTTGGTGAGTAATTGAAACTATTTTGAGATTTATGGTTATTCAACGATTCTTTTTCCATAAGATCTGCCAGAGCCTTGGAGGACTCATCCCAGGGATCAAAACCTAGAAGAAAAATGAAACATTAAGAAAACACTACAAACACTTGATTTTACTGAATACCGGTAACCGGAAATTACAGTGACTGAATCGAGACATTTAAAAAAAAACTAACACCTACGCCACAAATTAGACTTCACATCCAAGTTCTTTTTAAATTTTCGAAGAGTTATTCTTCTTCAGAAAATTGCACGAAAAAATAGGAAAGTTGTTAGCTACATATTTACAGTCTTTACAGTCGGTCTAGCTAAACTAGATTCACGATGGAATCCCCCACCGACAGCAGCCGCGGCCGTTGTCGACTCGTAAAGATCAGTGGTTTACAAGCGTTGGTTGTTGAAAGCATGTAACCGAAAGACCGACTGTAAATATTTAGCTGATAACTTTCGTATTTTTTTGTGCAATTTTCTGAAGAAGAAGAAAGGCTAACTCTTAGAAAATTTAAAAAGAACTTGTTGCGAAGTCCAATTTGTGGCAGTGGATTTTATGGTTTCAAATCGAGTCAGGACTCTCACGGATGTGATAAAAAAAAAATTCCAGGATTTCTCAAAAATTTTCCATGAATCTAACAGATTTTGCATGAGGTTCTAACAGATTTTACATTTGTGCTATTTTTAAGCAGACACTTTACCAGTTTTTATGTTAGAAGTCGTTCCAAATGGCTTAAGAGCAGACCACAGTCGTTGCCATTTTTGTGTGCACGTAGCACCCTCCAGTGACAGGCCTACTAATACATTGTGTGTGGCTGCGTGTGGCTATTTATTTACCCCTCAACTTGCCAAGGTTTCAAGAATCCACAGAAACCTTGCACTAAAACTGGAATTATTTGATTTTCCCTTAACAGGATTAAATTTTGCCATTCAATCTACAGCAAAAATTCCCCCTTAATGTACTTTTACTACCATCACAAAGCTCAACTGTTAATCGGTCTTAAAAATTCCACATTACTGATTTAATCTTTTTTTTCCCAAACCTTGCAAATGGACCTGTGAACAGGCTTAAAAAACACAGGGGGATGACGCACATGCCTACACAGAGTTTCACGATTCAAAATGGCACCAAAAATGGATTTTTATATTAGCTTTGTAACAGCATGAGAGATGTTAAGTTAGTGGAAAGCAAGATGGTTTCGAGAACTGCTCACTGAATTCACAGACGACTATTCATAATCAACAAGAAAAAAAATTGGTTGTAGCCAAATAAGCCCATACTTCTGAGAAAAGAGTGAGCGCTCGTTACAGGTGCAGAAATCCACCAGCCACTAGCCAGTTGGCGATTAAATTAGAAATGGTGGCGATTAAAATAATTGTCCAGTAGCCAATTCGGCCAGTGGATAGGTGGGTGATGAACAGGACTGTAACGAACTGTTCGTTTTTTTCATTTCTTGTTGGTAAATTTTAGAAGTGTTTTTTGTCAGCTTTCCGATGGACTTAATCTCGAGCTATAGCACATCGTTTCAGAAGTTGAGAGAAATGTTATCGATAAAAGATTCAAGATTTCATTATTTTCCAACAAGTTTTCTATATCTGTGTTCCTACGAGGCCAATGAAAAATTTATAAGAAACTTTTGCTTTGAGAATGTCATAGATCACCGCATGTAGATGGAATGAATTTTTCTTTAATTGGTTCTTGGCTTCTAGTGTCTAGAGGTTAAATTTGGCGATAAAAGTTTCTCATTTGGCGACTAAAAATTTTGCTCTACTGGCCAATGGCGAGTTGAGAAAAATGTGAATCTGCACCTATAGCGCTCGTGTGTTTTAATTCCTCAGCGTAGCTCATTTTACCGTCAAGGAGGGTACAATAAAGTAGTGGGAAATGTTTATCAAAATTAAAATATGGGGTCATGTTGATGAGGATTATAAACTCCGCTAGTACTAAAAACCAAAATTATGGATTGAGTTAAGCAGCCATAGTATATAATATTGTTGTACTTAATACTGACATTCCAATTTGGACAATAACACTAGCACCACCAAACTGTAGAGCTACACTTGTTTCTTCGAAAATTAAGTGAAGTTTTGTTTTTCTAGTTTGGTTGTACTAGTATTATTCTCCAAATTGAAATGTCAAGTTCTCAGCACTTAATATCAATTTGTTTCGCCCTTCTCAGCACTGTTACGGTCGGTTACTGGAGCTTAATACTGATACCGTACTTAACAGACATTCTACAAATACCAAATAAAATTCAAGTCGTGTCGTACGTTAACTAAAACCCATAAAAAGGGGAAAAAACTTACCTAGGTCATCGTCTTTAGTAGACTGTGAACCAAACCCAAAGGCTGCTTGCCAGTCTGTGGAACTTCTGACAGGAAGTGCTTCAGAAGTAATTAGAGGTGAAGGTTCGACTGTATTGTTTATCCAGTCTGCAAGCATCAAGAATCGCATCAGCAACCTAGAAACTTGCATCCTTACGTTCATGAACAACTTAAATCATCAATATTGTTCATTTAGGTTCCTAGACATCGCCACAATACGTAAAAAGACCCACGTCAATTTTTGTGGGTAGGGTGGAGTTCTGAAATCTGATCCTGGTTCACTTTGACTACACCTACGAAAAACCCCTGATAAAAATGACCTAATTTTTTTTTTTTTTTTTTTTAAATGCTGGTGCCAACATCTCCCATAAATCATTTCAGTGTTTTGATATGAAATAAGAGCTTTTAATAACCATTTCCCGATGCGATTCTTGGACGACGTGCGTCGTTCGCGCAAGCCACCATTTTCTAAATTCATCGACTCAGACTGGAAGTTACTCTAGACTGTTTGATGGCCTGCATTCTTCTGGAAGGCAAACGCTCTAGCTCTTGTGCGCTTGCATTCATTCCATTATGCGTTGGTTCTAAAAACTATGAAAACTTAACGATGACATTGGTATCAGTGCAACACAATGTGGGACAAAACCTATACAGGACTGCTGCATCGTGGGGTATTTTAAGCCAGATTTATGGAAATTATGCTTAAGTGAGCTGTTTGAAAACAGCGTCACACACACCGATGATAGACGTGACTCGTTCGTACTGCCCAACTTAAAAGACTTACTTTAGGTTACATCCACCACAAAATGCATAAAGCATACAAAAAAAAAGTATCCTCCCTTTAAAAACATCGTTAATTTTCGTACTGTGAAACGCCATAATGTCAACAAAACTCGGAAAAATTACGGAAAAAATTACCGCACACTTTCACAATCAAAACAACAGCTTTGTCCTGCGAATTTTCGATAGCTTGGGCTGCTATCTTCTTCGGGCTTCAAGGAAATAGTTCGGACTTTCTAATTTTCCACTCAGTACGACGAACTATCGCATTTGAATT
>JAHWFP010224989.1:0-18183 GCA_023313725.1 Lithobius niger | reverse complement strand
CCCCCCCCCCCCCCCCCCCCCCCCAAGAACGAGCCGAGGGGGCGTAAAAGTCATAGGAAAAAATCAGTTTCTTTATTTTCTTTAAAACCTTTTTTCCCAACATTAAGCAAATCAAGAAAAATATTCGTACAGTAAAGGTAAATTGATTGCAACAAATTATCAATAATACCAAAGTTCAAGAAGAATAAAATCAAGGAGCAGGCATTCTGCGTCACTCATATAAACCCACAAAACTTTTCAACGAGCTCACCAGTCGCCAGTCTCAATGGGAAACCTATTTTTAATTCGACGTGTCACACGTCGAATTAATGTGGTTGTGGCTAAAAAACGGGGGTAGCCGATTTACGTCGGCGATATCTCCTCAAAAACCAGACACATTTGTTCAATTCTGATCCGACGAAATTCAAGTATGCGGGTGGGTGAGTTGCAGTGCGCCAGCACACAAGGTATTATGCTGTAGTTAATTTAGTTAGGCGGTTTTAGTTCGCTAACCTCTAAAAAGGTCTCTGAGCGAAAAACCGTCGTCAAATAGTACACGATCAGTGGCTGACGTCAGCGCTTCCTCAGCGTAAAGGTGTGCGTCCAACGCCCATCATACGAAAAATTGCGGCGTGTAACTGCGCATTTCGGCAAATCAGCTCTTCAACATTGCGGTCGGTTAGAGGCTATCGTGTACGGTCGAGATGGCTCCTCTCTTATGGCGCAGAACAACACAAAGTGAGTCATCACTTACCTTTGCGGTGATCTGGATGGTACACTGAATTTCTATGATTGAATCTGGACGGTACAATGAATGCGATGCTCGTATAAGACCTTTGCTGGTAATTACTGCGCCATCCTCGCTGCTTTTCGGGTGCGATATATTACAGTATTTTATTACGCGTATTTGTGGTGTTGTTTCCTATTGAACGAGTGAGCAAAGCGAATGATGTCCTGTTTTCACAGTGGCGGACTGGCCAGAGGGAGGGAAGGGCGGGATATTCCTAAGGCCCTAAATTTAAAATTTTTTTTAAAATCCGAAACAGGAAGACTCACGTAAGTTTTATTGGTTCGACATTAGTTTTAACCACAGATTTAAAATTACAAATAATAATAATAAAGATAATTATAAAACGCTAGTAAAACAAGTACTTTGTATTGAGTAGCCTAACAAACATTGGCCACATGAAATTGCAGTGTTATATTCAATGTGGACTTTGTCACAATTTTCGTGTGAATATTTTAACTTTTGTTAATACACCTAAAAAGTGTAAATAAATTTTAAGTAGTCAACCTGACGTACCCTCAGCGCAATATGATTTGTGCTGGGGGGCGCCCCCCCCCCCACCAAATTACCTGCTGAATGTAAGAAATATGGTGTTCGAAGATTTAAAAAATGTAAAAGTCTGATGAACAAGAACAACGGGTACGGGAAACTGTACAACAACGAAGCTTTCAGTTTGTTTTTTGTAAGAATACCAATATCAGCGTCGGATGAAAACTTATCTGGTCAGTGATTGCATCGTCGCACACAAGATTCTGGCTCGTTTGCCGTATCGTAGTAGCCAAAGTTACGAGACAATTTTTTTTAATATAATGTGCAATATAGTAGATATTCTTCAGTACACCATGCATTCAGATTTTTTAAGTGTCCTGTTGGTATGTCTGCCGTTCCAACTGCATACGCCAATTACACATTTTTTTGTATTCTACCATACGACACGTCGAATTACTAATGCAGTGTTAGTGCATCTTGTTCTTAGTTGAGGGTTTGAGGCTTGCTACATAGCACGGCATGTATTGTGGACCCGCTAAGCATAGTGTTTATACTGTTTAAATTACACGCGTAAGTGTTTGTTCTCTGGTTTTATAATTTTATTGTTTTTGGACAATGAAGTGGACGTACGGTTTTTAGCCACAGCATTATCAGCGCAATTTGTTTTCTTAACTACGTATTATTAATCTTACTCGCCACCGCCAAAACTTATAGGCTGAAGCCAACTCCAGTAAGAAAAAAATTTATGTAACAAAGCACAAACGTATCCGCTAAGTATTTTGAAGAAACATGCCCCAAATCTGGAGTCATTCTTGTGCTTGCTACTGGCTGAAGGGGCGTAAAAATGGTTAATTGCCCCCCCCCCCCCGAAAAAATATTTATTTACGCCACTGCCCAGTGGAGGCCTTTGCTCTTTCGAAGAATAGAGATTATTAGTAACTAAAACGGAAAATAAAGACAACCTCGATTCAATTATTAATTAATTTATTTATTTATTTATTTTCTTAATTTTTTTTTACACGTAGGCTTGTTTTGTCGTCGTATGTCTTAGTAGGGTAACATGTTGTTTTTATCACAATGGTGCTTAGTAGCTCTGAATTACTTACCGCAGCCACCCGTTCCGACACTTCCTCCCTCTCCAAAAACGAGGATAGTTTACACTGAAGGTGAACGTCTAAGAATTCGGGGTGATTAAAAATAATTAGTAAAACTGGCATCGTAGAAATCGCAAAAACATTAAAGTAACCGAAAATGCGTTACCTTTTGGGCTCACTTTTTATTTCTTTGCATCCCCTCTACCCCCCTCGCCCCAAGCAAAATTCCTGGGTGCAATTCGACTGCAATCAAGGGTCCAAGAATGTTACCTTAGGCAAACTTTAAGAAATTCGTTGGCTAGTTTTTTTGTTTTTTTTTTGACAAACGTTGCCTGCACTTTATGGACTATTTCGGCAATTTTTACTGTTTTCAATTGTTTTGGATGGGGGGAGGCTGGGCGCAGTCGCCTCGACCCCCACCCCTACCTTCTATCCAACCTTGCCTGAAATACGAAAATTTGTGAATGTCGAAAACAGAACAGCACGGATTCAAGAATAGGTAAGCCCACATCCGTGATGGCGTAATTCTTTTTAGAAAAAAAATGGTTAGGCCTATAATAAATGTGCAGGAAGGTCGATAAGCGACCTTTACGCATGTAAAACTAACCATCCAAACTTGAAACTTATTTCGTAACACCCGCGGTAATGAAAGAGACGAGGCATGCCCTCAGCCACTCGTGTCCAAAACGAACCAGCCAGCGGCCAGAAAAATAATGGACGAAGAACAGTCCCGTCGTCCGTCTGACCTTCATCAAGAAGAGGTTTTCGTGACAGATAAACATGGCGGAGTGTCACATAAAGCACGAGGCGGTCGAGACAATGCCGTTCACCCGAGCCGAAGCCATCTTCAGCGTCTGTACGACGCCCAGACAGCAACCACAGTGTATCCGACCGCCCCAAGCGACAGATTCGCTTCTTAATTAAGGGAACGGACGACGGCCCTCCTGGGAATCTTGTGGCAGCCCGACGTAAAAACCGCAGCAACATTTAACGTTTAGCGGGACCGCAGTATTATGGAACGAAAAATAAGAGTGTTTTGTATGGAATGTTCGTGGACACGTCATGCAGGCAAAGTTTGCAACGGTAGACGGAAAAGGTGTAAAAGTAGATTGTTCGCAGGAGGGAGTCAACAGGCACTGTTTGTTTAAAATCTGACGAAAAATGGCGACATGTCGCGCGCGTACCATTGCATGGAGTAGAATGTTGAGAATGTGTTTGTAGAGTGGACTGCGGTATAAATATTTAATGCACGGTGGTGACGTCACGCTAATACATCCCCATGGTAAAAGTGTAGTCGTTATATACGGTTAGTGTGAAAACCCACACACGTCACAGTGGGTTAATTTTGATAACCCACACTTTTTTGATAATCTAACACTTTTTACGGGGGTCTACACAACCCCTGCTCCACCATGTGACATATGACCCGACTTTTTAAAATTACCGTACACAACACAAATGCAACCAGCATAAACAGGCACATTTACAACCTACGACACATTTCTGTCTAGCCTAACACGAAAAAAAAAAACTCGCGTACTATGCTATACCCCCACCCACGGAGATTTGTCCCAACCCTCTTTCGTTCCGACGGTACGAAAACTATGCTACTGACACTTTGAAATACACCTAAAAACCTACGAGACTCAAGTAAATAGCGCATTTTATATACTCATCTTATTTAAACTATTAAAGTAGAACAAAATACAGTTTTACCTTAAATACAAACATCGGTATTACGCAGCGTCTCTCCCCTTCGGTCGGCCTTCATACACAGGAAGCTTCCAACCCAGTTTATAAACTGGAAATTCCGTTCAGGAATTTACATAAATCGCATGTAAAAAAAAATCTTAATTTCTTGAAATAAGTCTTTAAAAAACTCTAATAACACGATAAATTAGCTCGACGTCACACCTTAGCATTAAAATACGTATCCGTGAGTCCTAGTCGATTTAACGGTTATAATTGCTCTTTAGCTCGAAAGGGCTAGTCCACCATCTCGGGGAGGCTGGAGGGAAAAACTCGTGAGCTTAGCCCACTTGTGTTTCCCTCACCCTCTCGATAGTGGACTAGCCGTTTCTCGCTCGCGAGCAATTATAACTGTTAAATGGACTAGGACTCACAGATATCTCTTACATAGTTGGGTTAGCGCCTTAGGTTTGTGTAGGATGTCGATGTCAGCTTTCTGAAAATCCACCCATACTACCAAGAATGTACGTTAGCCCAGTGGCGCAGCCGACAGCGGGGAAACGGAGAGCAAACAAACAAAAAATACGAAGTTATACACCCCTCTCTGTTGGCTATCCTGCAGCCTATATGACTCTTTTGCAACATTAGTTGAAACGTGTACTATAAATGTGGCAAACGGGTTTATTTTCCCGTTTTTCCCTTCGTATCAACCGAGTTTGCTACCTTCACTGAAACGTATGTAAAAAGCAGGGCCCCCACATCAAATTTTGGGGCCTGGGACTAACTAACTACAAGAGCGGCACTCCACCAACTGAAATCAGAAAAAATCTACACTATGTAAACTATTCGTCTGCCACATTGTGCTTAACGAGTTGGTTCATTCAGGGACGTTTTTTTTTCGGGGAGGGGGGGTAGGGGAGTTAACCCCCCCCCCAAGTTTGGCCAGTTGGCAAATCAGTCGGCAAAATTACATAATTTTTGGTCAGTCGGCAAATCAGTCGGAAAATTACATAAATATTTAGCTAGACGGAAAACTATGTCGGTAAATTTCAGGTTTACACCCCTCCAACTTTTATCCTTCCTGACGTCTCTGGGTACACTCACGTTTGAAGGCTTCGCTGCATAACAGGCTGACACTGCAGTGTTGCTGCTCCGCATTCGTTGCCGTTGGATTGGAGTTTTATTTGTTGGGAGTAAAATTCACAATACGCACAGCTCGAATATGTTACTCATAGCCCTCAAAACTTGTAATTGGGGAGGGGGGTGGATATTTCAGGCCGTGTGTGCCCCCTGAGTGACCGGGCCTGGGTACTGTGGGTCCACCTGATTCCCTGTTGTGGGTGCCCTGTGTAAAATCAACATACGTGCGGGTTGCCCGAAATTAGGGGAGCAGGGAATGTAAGTATTTTTTTTTTTGAAATTTCAAAGGCAGTAAAATTGGTGAAAATAAATTGTTGAGGGACTTGAACCCCCCCCCCCCTCCCCACCACAATCTCCTTAGACCCGTTAGCAGAATTCTCAGGCGCTACTTCTTTTTCTCCAGACAGTCTCACGCAAAATTCTTGGGCTCGCTATCCAGTGTACTTGTATCAATGAGACGACGGCGTTCGGCAATCGGCAAACGTGGTGAGAAACCCGAAGAGGATCGGCAACAGAGCATTGTTGCCGAACAACACTGTTTAAGACAATTGTATATACAGCGAGTCCATTGTTGCAACTTGCGTTCTTCCTCATTATTTATACGGTGATGTATGGTTGCTCAGTTTCGAATTGCTCATTCAGCGAACAACGAAATTGCCCCTTCACTCATCAACGAAAAAAGCGAATAACATGACAGCGTAATATGCCACTTCTCCTACTGGGTGTATGACTAAATATTGGTTCCTAATGACTTTGAAATGCAGTACAGTGTGTGTGACATATTAGACGGAAAACGACGCAAAAACTTACTTAACAACACAAAATAATTTACAACATGACATGTATTAATTTACGAAGTATTACAAACTGCAGGTGCAAAACCTATCCGAAAATAACGTCAATAGCATCACACAATTCGTCGATAAGTTTACGACTTTTATATGTTTTAATTTCTGTTTTTAAGTTTCCGTGATTAAATTTCCGTTAACTTTCTGGCATAACATAAAGTCGTTTATTAAATACTGTTAGAAATAGGAACTCAAAATAACGCAAATATCTGTTAAAATTCATGTGCTCTTTCTGTTCCACAGTTCCACGGTCTTCTTATTTTTAAAGTCACCGTACCTTTTCCTGCGTTTTTGCTCTTCTTTGATGTGTAGTATTCATGGTAGTAAAGCCCTAACCAGACTGGCTGCTCGCGGCTGCACGGAGTCGCAGTATGGTGTAAAAAAGACTTCAATATTGGTCCTTAACGCAACACCAACCATACAATTGCAGCAATTTTGACCTTGTAGGCACGTAGTCGCGCATTGCTTCGCACGAAATTTTCTTCTGTCTGGAGAGGCCTTAAGGCCTGTTTTCAACAATCGATTTCATTGTTGCAGCCTCGCATCTTATTAAAATTACTGCACGGCTTCAACAATAAAAAGAGTTGCACGTATCAGTCAAACGGCGGTGTTCGGTCAATGCGGTGTATTGAAGAAAGGCGAAGAAGATCGACTGGCGAAGCCAAGATTGGCGGAACAATATAGTATAGTATATAGTATATAGTACTTGGTCACTCCCAAATCATTACGTGACGTCACAGGAGACGCGCACACTGAAGCATTACCGGTTTGACTTGTGTGCTTGAAGTTGTTGAGCTGTATTGTGACGTCAGAGGAGGCAGAAAAATCAGCAGCCAATGGGAAAGCAATAGGCTACAAGCTCGGAATAGACCCCCCCTTCCTGGGCGAAACCACGAGATCAACAAAGGCTTTCTTACAGAATTGTTGCCTAACAACGTTGTCTAACGCCCTTGCACGACGAGTCCATTGTGACAACTTAACGTTCTTGTTCCTTATTTACAGGCTGACACCTTTCTGCTCAGTGCCGAATTAATCCTTCAGCGAAAAAGGCAATTGAGAAATTTCATCCAGCAACGACGACAACACTGCATGCAGGGAGGAGGGGAAAAGGCGATTAGTGCAAGGCTCGAACGTTGTGACGCGAAAACGAAAACTAAAAATAATGTTATTTGTAAAAGATGTGGACATCCTACAGTCATACAACGCAAGGTTAGCTCAAGACAACGATAGACATGAACAAAACATAACATGTGCATTTCTGTCACAAATGTTGCACTGAACATCGAGACGTTGGTAGCAACTTTAGTTCCTTCTCAGGTAAAATGCATTTTATGCTACATTCCGGATGGTTTCCACAATGATACACTCATGCAGATGGCCGGTTTTTTTAACCTCCGAGTTGAGCGATCGGTCACATATTGTATGGGGGTATTTTAATCTTTCCTCTGTGGACTGGGGTCACGTACGTGCCTCAAATGGTCACCAACAGCATTTCCTAGGTGATTTACTGGCATTGGGTCTTAAACAACTAGCACGGAACCAATTAGGGGTTACAAAACATTAGATCTGTTGTTTTTTGGTTTTTTTTCAAATGATGACCGACTGGTTTTTGGCACTGAGGTAGAACCAAACCTCGGCCTTAGCAACCACTACACTGTCGTGTTTAAATTAAATGTGAACCAGTCAGATTGTAAACGGAGCACCACTTCCAGAAAAATTGACTTCAATGCACTCAAAATGGAATTGTCTATGATAAACTGGAAATAGGTTCTTGAAAAGACATCAATGTTCAGGAAGCTTGGACTAGCTTTCCTAATATACGAATAGGGTAAAAAAATTGTAGTAAAACTCTACAGACTAAAACTTTGCGCAGGAGTGACTTACCCGACATTACTAAGGCGCAGAGAAAAAAATTTACAGCTTGGAAACTGTATAAATTCGATAGGTCAGTTTTCATCTTCAAATGTTTAATGAGTATTGCATGCGCAATTCGGCGGCACTGACCGCACACCTAAAAATTAAGGAGACTACGCTTCTTGCTGAGTGCTCAACTAGTTCTTTTTTCAGAGTGTACGCTATAAAACCAAAACGGATTCTTCGAGAACCATTCCTCAACTTGTGAAGGATAATGTTTTTGTGACCAATTCTAAGCTCAAAGCCGACATCTTCAACTCTTGCTTTGTAGCAAATGGAGTTGTGGATGATAACCAATTATGCCCAATTTTGAATTATAACCAAGTTAAGTTGCTGGGCGGTGCGAATTGGTGCAGTTTGCCGAGCAAAATGTGCTTGCCGCCCTTGCCTCACTTAATCCTAGCTATGCTGTGGGACCTGATGGACATGCCGCGTTCACGAAATCCATGATTTTATATACAAATCCTTGGTTTACACTTTTAACTTATTCTCTGAGGCCAGTACTTTACCCTCAGTCTGGTACCTTGGCTGATAATTAAAAGTTTGTTACTTTTATGCTTTTGTGGGTTTTGCTTTTTGTTTAACAAGGACATTTTCCAAATAAAAGTGAGGGGTGAATGTTTGATAATTAAGTAAAATGTTAATGTAGATATGTTAAATAATTGTTCAACTGTATGTCAGCTAGTTGTTAGCACAAACAAGTATGTTAGTACTTCGTGCTGGCCAATATTTAATTTAAATAAAAAAATTAAAATTAAAAATTAAATTAAAATGAGCAAAGAACAAGCAGTCTACAAAAGTATCAAACCCACCCTGCCCTCCTTGCTTGTGAGGAAAGCTAACTAATGATGACCACTGGCTAAGCCTTGTAGCCAATCTCAGCAATCTGGTGTCGTCTTTACGCAATTTCCGGTTCTTAACGCGCATTCTTTATTTAGAAGATTATTTATTACTGGATGCATACAATATCTGGACGTTTGTCGAATCATTCACCTCAGCTTTCCTTTTTTTTTTCTTTTTTCCCTCTGTAACAAAGCCTTAGGGATATGAAAATGATAATGGCGCGAGCTACTCGATTACCGGGATGGGTGGTCCATTGGCTGCGACGGTAATTCGAGATACGAATCTCTGCGAGTGATTGAAAATGGTAAATAGCCCGATTGAAATGCCTAATTTATGATGATCCGGCACTTGGAATAACAGAGTCCTGCAGTTCGGAGAGTGGCTTACGTTAATCAGGAAGCACCATTACCCAACCCAAAGAGGTGGTGACAAGCATCTGCGGTCTTAAACATGGTGACACGCCTTAAATTCAATTCCTGAAAAATCATGCGGTTTAAATAACGACCTCAGCAACCGATTTGGGGAAAGCAGTTGAACCTTTAAAAATCCAGAAAGATTTGTTGTAATTGTTCTCTTGGCCACGGTAGGGTTTATTTTGGAGCAAACAGAACGGAAAGCCAAATCGCCTGGATTAGTGGCAAATAAGTACACTTGCAAACCTATTTTCGTTGCCCATTGGACTTAAATATAAAGACTGCTGCTAAGCAGGAATTAAACCCGCGACCGTTGATGTCAAAAGCCACAGCTGTACCGTTAAGCCACACTGACACGGTGTAATTAAGATAAATACAGTCCATGTATGTATATGTATGGTCAAGTATGGCTAAGCGGTAGAGCTTCTACCTTTGGTTTCACAGGTCGAGGGCACAATTCCCGCCTGAGCAGCCTGACATTTAAGTCCAAAAGCCAATGGAAGTAGGCTTGCAACTGTATTTTTTTACTTTGGAATAGCGACACTTAACGGTCACTGGCTTCATAAACAACATAACAATCTACACCCCTCCCCCCCTCCTGACAAACCACAAAATATACAATCTAAACCATCTTGGAGCGTCACAGTTGGGACACGTGGGACAGTTGGGACAGTTGGGCATACGCACATTGGGACACGTGGGACACGTCGCCCTCCCCCAGTTTTTTTAACCCTAGATTTTTTTTTCCTGTCCTTGCAATAAAACGGCCAACAAAACGAATCAAAAATAAGATCTTTTTTACAGCCGAAATGCTCTTTTGTCCTGCCATCGTAACAAAACGTACAAGAAAACTGTTGGTGAAGAGGGGGTTTGTAGAATTTGCCCCTTTTGGCTTTTCTCTAAGTGCGCCCCCCCTCCCCTCCCGCTCCTCATTCCTTTTGAAAGTGTGTGTACGCCTGCGATTGTGTTTTTTCTATCTTCGTAACCAGCGCCTGCTTCCTTTATTTTGTCAAATCTGGTGTTGCGGTCTAGCATTGTTCTTCACGGACTGATAGGTGTTGATTGACAGTGGTGTCCCCATGTTGGCATGATGGAGTCAATAGCCATACCAACCACTTTGGATTCGTTGGCCCAACGTTGGCTAAGTAGTGTCAGCAGGGTCGGGTGATTAAATACTGGCCCAACGTTGCGCCTATACGTTGGCTCGGTCATTGGTCAATGTGACAAAATAATGATGGGTCAACAGTTGGATGCCAATATTCGACCAACGTTTAAACGTTGGCGCTGTAACGTTGGCCAACCATTGGCCTACTGATCAGTGCTACTTGAGATAGTCGGGAGGAGGTCGTCGTTTCTTATCTCCGGATGGATCACACTTCCATGACACACGGGAACTGTCTCGATGGTGGAGATGCGCCAGAGTGCATTTTTTGCTCTGTTCCGCTTACAATTGCACTTTTTTTGGTGGCGTGTCAGGCATTACAGGTATTACAGGCATTACAGGCCTCCGCCTCTATCAGCATGAGCGGCCAAGATATTTGTGGTGCCAAGTTGCAGTTCAATTCCTGGACTAGAATTTTTCTCACAGTTCATACGTGCAGTAGAGGTGGCTGGACCTGCATCTGACACCTAGCTTTTTTTTTTTAATACTAATAATATAATATAGTTTAGACACCAGTTAAGGTGTAAAGGAAAGGGCTGTGCTGATTACCACTTACACCGATCCATACATTTTAAAACACATAACGTCAAGTAAAACAAAACTCTGGTCTTTTAAAGAAACGTTTCTGATCAACTCCCCACAAACGATGATGGAAAGCCTCGACAGTAGCCACCGAAACCACATCATCAGGAAGAGAGTTCCACGGTGTGACAGCCTTAACTGCAAAAAAAGAAATTGGCCGAAGGTTTCACAAGTTTAAAATATGTCCACGTGTGTGTTTTATCGTTGATAACTCGAAAAAAGGGATATCCAAAGGTAGAAACCCCCCTAACAATTTTAAAGGTCAGAATAAGATTCGCCTTTAGATGACGTAGTTCAAAGGAGTCTAGTTTAAGACGATGTAGACGAATCAAACACGGTAGATTTCTGAAGCCCTTAAGGACTTGGTGAAACGAAGCTGGATGATCAATATCCTTTAAAAGATTTGGAGCCCAAACCTAACATGCATACTCAAGCAATGGCCTGACAAACTTTAAAAGACTAGAGCAGAATATGCGTGTCACCCGATGCAAAAACGCGTCTAACGATATATAGGCGATTTAGAGCACTGTTTACAATGTGGTTACAATGAATCGTTTGTTTAAGGGTGGAACAAAACCAGACGCGAAAACTTCTCACTGATGAAACATATGGCATCACAGTGTGGTCCACACTGTAAGTGTGACACCGGTTTCTGTTTCCTGTGTGGAATGTTATACATTTTGAATTAGCGATTGGCAATTGCCATTTAACTGACCAGCTAAATACATCGTCAATTTCCCTTTGATGGAGACAAGCACCATTGTCATCTAATATGAGAGTATGGCTGATCAAATCATCAGCAAACTTACTATGATCACCAAGTGTTGGAGCTAGTAGAAAGATCGTTAAGATAAATTATGAAAAGGAGAGGTCCAAGAACCAATCCTTGGGGAACCCCACTAATAACATTCAACGAAGTTGATGGTGAGCCCTCAACCATGACAAATTGGGTTCTACTCGACAGAAAGGCTTTAAGCCATATCAAAAGCATTCCCCCAAAACCTGAATGGTCGAGTTTCAGTAATAATTTTCAGTGGACAACTGACTCGAAAGCTTTCTTAAAATCGAAGAGAACCACATCAGTCGTGACTCTGATGTCAAGCGCCTCGGATCAGGTGTCCAGGGCTTTCAGAAGCTGTAATGTGGCCGACCTTCCGGGAAAAAGCCAAATTGGTCAGAATTTATGAGATTTGTCTTCATAGAAAAACGGAGCATCTGCTCCAGTACAATCCTTTCCATGACCTTACAAGAAACCGATGTCAAGAAAATTGGCCTGTAGTTTCCAGAGTCTGCCGTGTTACCTTTTTGAAAATTGGAACCACTTTGGCAGTGAACAAGACATGAACATGTGAATCAATAAAACTTATACATGAAAGGCTAAGATTTAAAAAAGTTGCAATGATGTAAGCAGCAGTGTATTCACATATCCATGTCCAGTTCTGCATGTGACCAAGGGTAAAAAGATGGTATTTTACGCCTAAAATTAAAAGTTTGTTACTTTTGTGGGTTTTATATAACAAATAAATTGCTTGCGAAGCACGAGGTCAGGGCGGGGCTAACATAGAAACCACTTATGGCAAGCCACAAATAAAAAAAAAATTTAAATAGGGGGGGGGGGACCGTACTTCATTACTGAACTCCTTGCCCACAAATTGATAATATGACTGAAACCTGGCTGGTTTAGGTACGAGCTACGTGTACGTGTGTCTTGATAGTTCTGTCAAGCGAGAATTCTCAGACAGTTGAGTTCTACTGTTTGACTCCAAATTCCAATTCATAAACGTACAATTAACAAGAGACAGTCACACACGCGCACAATAGGCGCTTAGGGTGGGTGCAGACGGACCGCTGAAGAAATCGTGCCACTAGCTCGTCCGAAATCGACGATATACCTTTCACCGTCACAGCGCGATTTAGCTCTCAGAGACCTAACGACAAAGTCCGTTTTAAATGTCTGTTTTATGCTTTTAATATAGGTTGACTTAGTGGCTTTTGCCACGCTTTAATTTTATTACTAACCTGAAGACGAAAATTGGTAATCTTCGAAACGTTGTTTGTATTTTTATATACCACGGCTTGGTTTGCCTTTACATAACCTAACGACAAGGGCAGAAATTGCGCCACTGCATGTGAAAGCACCAGTTAGTAGATGCCATACTTTTTTTTACCTGATCTACCACTGCTTACGATTTTTACGCCACAAACGCGTCACAAACGCCAAAGATTGCGCCTGGCGCGATTATCGCACGTTTTTGTGGTCCGTCTACAGTCTACACCCGCCCGTACGCTGCAGCAGTTCTGAGTAGCCTACATCATTCAGAATACAATGGACTTAAAATTCAGGAAAAGTTATTATTATTATTATTATTTTCCGTGCAGAGTAGTAAATAGTAAGTTCCTTGGTATTTTATTACCTACCTCGGCATCGCGTTCCTAAAATGAACCAACACCTGAGCCAGCCTTAAAAAAAAAAACCACTTCAGTGATATGATATAAATCACCCACCATGAAGTATAGTAGTAAAATGGCGGTAATCATCATGGTTTAGTCGTTAAGCTTTTGCCTTAACGCAGCAACCCCCTCAGAGCATTACTTTAAATCAGTTTTATTAAATTAACGAGATCTCATACGAGATGTAAAGCCATTCCGAGAACTCGCAGCGAGGGAGGGAAAGAGAGAGAGTGCAACGCCTGTAACAAGAAGTAATAAAGATGAACGAAAGTCCATTTTCCATTTGATGGGGGTGAGTATGGTGCGTCCACCCACGATAATTATAATACTCAGAGGAATGGCATCAGAACGTTTCCGGTACTGTCGAATGCTTTTCTGCTTGCTTGTCTACAAGAATGGTGGAAGAACGGAAACCATAAAAAGCGTTCTAAGTCCTTTCATGAACTCTTGGTTCTGTGCATGTTACCCTATAAAATTGAGCTGGCGTTATATTATGCCTGTGACCAGACACACCCACTCGCAGGACTTACCGCCTACTACTAAAAACACGTGACTGTTTTACAACCAGAGACAATGATGTTGACGACTGAAAGACTTTGTGTACAATTTACTTTCTTTATCAGTACAATGGCTCTGAATGCCTGGTAGTACGGGACACCTGGTAAAGGAAACCTGGTAAAGGGCCTTTTCCAAATAAAACGTTCTTTAAACTCAGAAAAAAAAGTACAGAAACTCTTATTTGGGCTTTCAAGGTTATTTGTTCGCCCATTGGTAGAGTACGCATGTCAGGCTTGGCCTCCTTCTCTGATCAAGGATATTGATCGAGTCTGCGCAGAGGAGTTTTACTAAGTACACTACATACCTGGCTGTTTCAATTTGTCTTATACTCGGACCGTCTAAAGCGTCTACACTCACAGTCCCTCGAACTGCGTCGCATGAGGGCTGACCGTACATATTCTTTGTTGCATATTCAAATTGATCTGGATTACGGAAAAAAAGTTTCGTTAAGCCACAACATCAATACCCCTGAGCATTTACTGAAACTAAGTACCGGTTCTTTTCACACCGAAAAATATAAACCTTTTTTCTTCCAAACCGGATGTGCCCAGTTTGGAACTCCCTGCCATCATCTGTAGCTTCCTCACCATCCCTTGCGGCTTTTAAAAGAAACTTAAAGGGCAATATTACATCCATTTTGACATGCATGTTTGACTTTTGGATCACTTACACAATAACTAAACACAAGAATTGCGGTAAGAATACGTTACGTACGTCCGATATAACAATTTAATTACTGCATCACCAAAACACGACACGGAGATCGCCATTGTTTTGCTGGAACGCTCAGAAATGAATGCCGACAGATGAAACTTTTCGATTTCGACTCGCAGCCGATTGCGATAGCTGTATTGACTGTGAGGAGCTCAAGCATCTGGCGGCCTTAGCTGGCCGGCAGTGTAGTGGCCAGCTAAGGCCGTCAGACGCGTGAGCTCCTCACAGTCAATAGTCAATTTAAAATAACAAAAAATTATTGGAACAAATGTGAACGTTAAAAACTGTACTTCGTTGATTAACAAGAGCCATTTAAACATCTTTGCACAGAAATTCTTTCAATTTGGGTTTTAACTCTTTAATACTGTTATGTAATAATAACGTCTCAGGAAGATTGTTAAATATGAAGGGTATATAATATTTTTTTTTTCTAACTCCATACTTGTTGCTCCATCGTGGTAACTCAAATTTCATTTGTTGTTTTCTCAACCTATCTCGATTGGTTGCTTTTACTTTCTTATGTACATTCGAGAAATAGTTTTTTGAAATAACTATTTGGTCTCTTAATTTCAATATAGTTTGAATTACCATTTTTTTTTTTATAACATTCAGCTATATTTGCCATTTCCGAATAAAGTCTTTACAATTTTGTTTTGTAAGGATTGATGCGACTTTCAATCCATGCTGCATAGAAACTCATTTTATTTTTTTCATTCAAAATATATCGTAATTGAAAAATTTTTGCAAGGGCAATTCTCAGTTTTTACATAATAATTTTAATTTGACTTTTGAAATTCAACTTTGTAGCAATATTTAGGCCTAAATATTTGGTATTTTCTTTTATTTCTAATAGGTTACAAGTGTTGAAAGAGTTGTCTGTATTATTATTGTGAAGTAAGTATGAACAATTCTCTTCATGCACCAGAATATGAACTTTATCTGGTTTATTCATTTTTGGTAAATTAAGGTTCATGTGTTTTTTTCTGTGCTAATGTATATCTCATTGTCAATGAACCAACAATTTATCATATCAAAGTCAAACTGCAAGTACTCAATTATCTCTTCCTGCAAAGAGAAATAAATAAGTTTTTTCAATTCCGTCCTCAATGTCATTCAAAAAGATCAGAAATGGTGAAGGGCCTAAAACTGATCCCTGTGGGACGCCATATTGAATGTCTGTGTAATTGCTGTATCCCTCTTGAATTTTTACGGTTGCTTTCCTGTTTGTTAAGTAGCTTTTAATAATGCTAAGTATCTTTCCTCTCAAACTAATTTTTTCACATTTCCTCAACAAAACATCAATAATAATAATAATAACAATAATAATAATTTATTCAGTATACAGTATAGCACACCAATTGAGCATGTACATGCACGAAGCCAACATGGCTTGTAAGTGCACTGAAAAATCAAATATTTCCAAATAACAACATCAAAATATATACATGTTTTCATTAATCAGTGAATTCATACATGTGGGTTTTCAATTCCAGTAATATAACAAGCTTAAAAGCTAATTTTTTTTATAATCCTTTTACTATTCCTTCTATTTATTTGCTTTCTAATTTCAAAGGGTATCTCATTAAAGATTGTTGGAATAGCTAATTCCAGGCATCTTTTGCCATACGAATTTCTCCATGTTGGTACTTGCAACCAAGCAAAAAGGTTTCGCCCCTCTCTTTATGTTTTCTTTTGGTAAGTATTATCATAATAAGAGTTTACAATCAATGTTAATTTGAGCAACTTATTAAAGCTTAAAAGATTGTATTTAAAAAAAAATATCTTTTGTCGATAAGTTGTGTAAATTTCCAAAAAGAGCTTTAGTTGCTTTATTTAGAACTTTCTGAAGTCTTTCTATATAGTTTTCAGTTGTTGATCCAACAACGGTACATGTGTAACGTATTTGAGAAAGTATCCATGACTCGTACGGAATTTTCTTAAATTTCGATGCCAAAAGTTTTATTTATTAGGGAATAGGAATCATTTTATGTAAATATTTCTTTATATTTTCAATGTGGGAATAAAATTTCCAATTTTCGTTAATTAAGATTCCCAAGTAACGGAATGATGCAACTTGCTTAATCTGTGGGCATTTGTTACAAATGAGATTATTCAAACAGTTTTCATTGTGTGAGTAAGTTATACATTTTTTCTATTCAGTTTGTGAGGTCGCCACATGCAAAAAAATTGTTTTCTCGTTATTAATAAATAATTTATTTATTTATTAAGGGTCAGCCTAGGGTCTCTGTGTTAAACTCTCAACTTTGAGAGCTTATAACTCCGTCAAAAGTGAACATTTTAAAACCAAATTTGGAATCCAGCCTCGACTAGTCAAGGCCTCTCTACAGTCCAAAAATTGTGAAATTCGGTCCAGCCAAATCCGAGACCCAGAGAGGGGCCAAATAGACAACTTGTTGTTGTTGTTGTTGTTGTTGTTGTTCTGGGGATACTTTCGTCTGGTCCTCTCTACAGTTCAAACAACACCACCAAAAATCATGGGAATAGGCTCAAATCATAGCTTCCTATGTGAACACGTGCCTTTTCAAATTATTTTAGTTTAACTGAAGTAGTTTTTAGAAAAAAGCCATCACGTGCTAACTGAAACAATGCTTTTTTGCTGATTAAAAAACAAATTCTCCTTACTGTAACAAAATTCTCCGAACGGACAATAGGGAGCGTTCATAAAGTACGTAATGCCTGGAGGAGGAGTTCAGCAAATGTGTTACCATCTGTTACGATGGGGGAGGGTGAGTATGTTGAAGTTATAAGTAACACACTAATTGTTTGCTACATTTTTATCTACATTCTTTTAGCTAAACTATTTTTCTTACATTTCTTTAACGACTTTAATTTTTTTTTTACAAATATCTGGTCATTACTCCCTTAGGTATTACGACTGCTCATAAAAACGAATTCAATAAAAAAAAAAACCTATACAATTGGAAGGCGGTGGGATGGGGTTGGGGGAGAGGATTAAAAAATGTTACGTAGTTTCAGGAGGAAAGGGTCAAGCCAAGTGACACACTGGTGTTACAAAGTGGAACAGGGGTCTAAACTGCTAAAAAAAAAGTTCCGTAATTTGTGAACGCTCACTTATGTCGGCGTAGATAACATTCCTGCTGGATTCTTGAATGCTGTTCGGTACGCTCACGATTCCTACTTATTAAATGTTAACGGATATTCGTACCAAGGTAGCGTTCTGTATAGGAGCAATTCCTAATGTTCCGTGTAGGAATGGTGCCTCACATTCAGTGTAGATACGAATCCTACACCGTAGCATGTATAATTGGTTCCACTGTTCGGTGTAGATAGGAGTCCTACCTCCGGATCAATATACTCTTTCTTACCTACGTCTGGCACGGGAAAAATTCCTATTTCTTTCAGAATTTGCACATAGACGGGCAAGCTATTGGTGTTTTTTTTTTTTTTTAGGGAGCACGAACCCAAACTGGGTCGTCAGCTCTTAGTTGATACTAATCGTAATCGCCAGCGTTAATATTAAACGTGGAACTGGAGAGAT
>JAHWFP010224987.1:16147-32494 GCA_023313725.1 Lithobius niger | reverse complement strand
AAACCCCCCTTTTGCCCTTGTTTGAAAAAAAAATGCCCCATCTTGGTTTTTTTTTTACCTTATAAATGCTGGTGCTGTATCGAAAGGAAGGGCCTAAAGACGCAAAAAGGGCAACAAAAAAGCCAGGGAAAGGTCACATAGGGGCATTAACGGGTAAAAGAGACAGTGACAAGCAAAACGAGTGCAAAAAAGGGCCTCACGGGCCCCCAAAAAAAGTCAGTCCCAGAAACCATTAGCTGAACTTGCCCTTCTACTAACTAGAACTTGCCCCTTTGGAAGTCGGAGGACGCTACTGCTTTATTCTATACTGATAATGGGAATCGCGGAGGCTTGGGCGACTGGGCGGTGGGTGACGAATGTTAAGGAAGGTGTTTAATTTGTAAGGACCTTTAACAATAAATGGCTCATGCAGTAACGTCACAAAGGGGAAATCACAACATAGCCCTCGGGGGGCGGCTGCCTAGTCTATTATAAGCAAACATTATATGAAGATTACGTTGGTGATTAATAGTGGATTCCAAATAAAGTAAAAACTTGTCATAACTTTAAAAATGTGTGCAGCCAGATTTATGAAAACTTGGGGGGGGGGGGGGTGGAAAAATTAATTGACCACCAAATTTTCCATAACCGCGCCGCCAAAACTCCAAAATCCTGAAAAATATTTTAAGATTTTTTTCAATGACGAACGCACAGTTCGCTTGTATGCCCACGCCCCTACTCTTTACCTTTTCAACGGCGAATCGTGTGGGTGGAACAGACGAATTTAGGCCTAAATTTTGGCATAAAAAACTTAGGCAGCAGAAAATCGCAAGTCAGGGCCCCACCACTCTTTACCTTTTAGATGACTGTGGAAACGTGTGTGGATCAGATTTTATATCTTTTCGAGGCCTAAATTTAGGCCTAAAAGGGACAGAAGAAACAGAAAATCGCTAGTTAGGTCACCATTGATTACCTTTCAGACTATGATTCGTGCCCCGAGCAGACGGATTTAAGATCTAAAGTTAAAGGCCGGTTGCCACCAAATTTGCATTGCAGTATCCAGGCCTATCGAGCTCTCTCTCGCAGGAAGCAAAAGGAATGCCCAAAGCAAAACTTTTAAACGCTACCAACAAGCCACGTGACTCCTTAATGAGTGAGTAAAAACTTGGTACGCCTTCGTGCACCTGAAAACAAGCTGTAAAGCTTAACGACATTAGTGTCACTAGATGGCGCCAGGGGATTTTCTTTATATATTTCCGTGGCACCATCTAGTGACATCAGTATCGTTAATCTTTGTAGCTTGTTTCCAGGAGCACGAGGGCGTACCAAATTTTTACTCAATAATTAACGAGTCACGTGGCTTGTTTGTTGCGTTTAATAGTTTTACTTTGTCCATTCCTTTGCTTCCTGCGAGAGAGAATTCGATAGGCCTAGATGCTGTAACGCTAATTTGGTGGCAACCGGCCTTTAAAGAGAGAATCGCAAGACCTGACACAAGTCTGTACACGAGTTTTGCGTTGAGAATATACCTTCATAATTTTACAACAACAATTAACCAATGGGAAGCCAATAAAGGGTGGCTACCAACCAATCACGCCTACTTGACATTGATTAAACGACCACACGGTATTTTATCAACTAAACTGTCAGCGTCACCCCTCCATCTTGGTTTTCATGATGGACTCGCCGAAATCCTGTTTTCCACAGTATAACAGAGGTTTGAATGAACTGTATTTGGTAGGCCTAAACCAATTTCTAAACGTATACTACGTACCCGATAGATAAATTATATAGTATTTGAGCTCCCGGCGATGTGCGTTTAATCTTTGGTTACCATGGTGACAGAAGATGGGCAGCCCAAGTGCGTGACGCTGCTCTTACAGGTAAAGGCAAACCCCAGTACGCAAATATTACGCGATACTTGAATTAACCGGAAATAGTACGAAATAAATTAATAATTGTCGTAAAACTTAGTATTGTTACGGTGGATTTTATATTTTAAATCTAAGAAACAACATGTTCATTAAAAATAAAACACGTATTTACTTAGGTTGAAACGCTCTGACAACCTACTTCGTCCTATCACGAAAGTTACTTTCGGTTTCGGTAAATTTGTGACGGATCGTTAGAGAAACAAAACTGCTTTATTTATGAAGGCGGCGGTAGAAAATACCAATCCTATAAATGAACCAGTAAGTGCATCTGGCAACAATTTGTACACTTTCATCATTTCGCGCACGCAGGCATTGTGAATTCAAGCGACATGCCACTGCTATATTATGCAAGTTGATGTGATGTTTAAAGGAGACGGTATATTCTCGTTTCAAATACAACTCGAGCGTAGTTTTATGTATCGATAAATTTTCTCAACTACTCGTTACATTCCGAAGCTGATAAAAGGATCTCGCGCAAGCGCTCGGTATTTTTTTAGCTTCGGAATGCAATTCGTGATTGAGAAAACTTATCGATAAAAAAACTACGCTCTCGTGATATTACTACTGAAAAAAAATGATTTAGGCCTAAAGCTAGGGAGAAAATCTCAAATTCAGGTACAACCATTCTTTATAACTTTTTGACGACGAATTGCGTGTGGATCAGCGATTGTTCTAACGGTAAAGACGACAAATAATTTTATTATAGTGCTTTGACATGTTTTGATGACGCTTTGCACATTTGATGATGCTTTGATTGAGAACGACATCGGCTGAGCCTCGAACCGTCGCATTTTAGTGTTGTTTGTGCATTTTCCAAATCTATATAACTAAGATCGTAGTGTCGTTTGTGTGTTTGTTTGCGTGTGTGCGTGTCTGCAGTGGGAATCTCGATAATCTTAATTCTTTTGTTTGTTTGAGTGTATACGCAGTGGGAATCTCGATACTTTTAACTCTTTTGTTTGTTTGTAGGTCTTTCAGACGGAATTGTCAGTATACATACATTGATTCGAACTGTCTTCTCAGCAATGATGCACACTATTGATGACGTCATGTTTTTTCCACAGTCACAATATTTTCATGCCGACACGATAGGCCTCTACGTCTCCTAACTCTGGATCTAACTAAATCCAATGAAAGCTTGGTCGACTGCTAACGGTATATCACAACAACGCTCTATAAAATCGGCCACATACCGGAGGGGGGGGGGTTCCCAAGTTTTTATAATTATTACCTGTTGCTTGATTATTTTAGACTAATACAAAATATGGATTTGTTACACATGTAGGCCTATAATCGTCTTTTCCACTTACGATTAGTTGCTGTGGAAAGGCAAACGACTTACTGCCCTATCTCTTGATCGACTTCACATATGAATTTGTTTCGCATACGGATTTGTTTCACATATGAATTGGTTTAAAAAATATGGATTTGTTTCATATTTAGGCCTAAAATCTTCTATTCCACTTAACGATAAGTCGTCGTAGAAAGACAAACGAATCACTGCTCCTTCTGTTGACATAAGAGATCCGGCTGTAGTGAAAAAAAAAGTCCGTGGTGGTTTTATTACGTTTTAAAGTTTAATCAAAATACGGCAGTGATTGGCTTTCAATGTTAGGCCGATAACAATTTCGAAGGGCTTGACCATCCTGCATCGTTCCCCAAATAGGCATTATAATTCCAACAACCTGTACACGCCATTACTTGCTACATGTTTGTCGGAAAACCATTCTCGTACTTATGGGAATTGGTCGGAAAGTTTAAAAGAAGAAAAATCTAAAACCTTGAGATATACTTATAAGTAGGCTACTACGTCAAACAATTGATTGCTAACCCTAACGGAACTCTAAAGGTCTCCCGATTCCACTTGTCAATATTGGAACGATAGACTCGCATCAAACGAAGTTTTTGCGAGGTAAAATTGCTAAACGGAAAGCTAATAAAAAAAAAAAGAGATCAATAACTTTTCTGCCTCTCACAAGCAGGATAAGATGCAGAGCCAATCACGTAAGTAAAGCTATAGCTAGTTTTAGGCTAAGCTAGTCTCCGACGCATAAGTGGAAGCTTCACCGTATTGTAAATGTGATTTGCTGGAAGCTAACCTTACTGCTTCAAGGGGCACCGAATCGACCAAGAAGTAGTAGGCTGTATCTTTCGCAACAACATGTCTTTTAGAGTATTTGGGGGTATAAAAGGATACTGAAGAGTGTATAGTGCACAAAATGGTACGAAAAGGATAAAAAAAATCACAAGTCGGACGATTTGATTTCGCTCGTGGCATATAATAAGCAAGTAAAATTTTCGAACCTACCCGTTTTCATCAGTAAAAGAAAGCACAGTTAGGCCCGCACCATGTCAACAAGGCAATATGTATAAAAGAGTATACATAAAGGCACAAAAGGGCACAAGCTGGCCCGTAAGGGGGGGGGGGGGGGAAGGAATTGATGCTTAGCGCCAACCTCAGTCAGAGTGCTGTAGTCCGGGTTACCACTGCGCCACACATTACAGATATGTTAAACACACCCCAAATCGAAATCTTAACATCTTATCTGCAAAAATTGAAAAAAAAAAAAAGAAAAAAACCAGACAGGTGGATAGACTCGTCGCTCAACTTGATGTGCTAAGTCTCGTGGAAAAATTTTAATAAATGTCTTTTTTTTGTTACGCAAAACTGTTAATTTTATACAAAACTGTTGCTCCTATGGAAAAAAGAGGTGCGTCAGTTACATGCAGCACTGCAAATTGCAGCAAAATTGTAGGGAAAATAAAAAGCCATTTAGAGAACTGCTTTAGCACTGCGACGAAAAGAAACACACTGATTCATTTCCGTTGTCTATGACTTTGTGCAAAATGTGCCATATAACATGCGTAAAACAAAGGGTGGTAGATATAAAGGGTCAGTCATGAAACCACGTGTTCTTACAGAGTGGTATTGTAACTCGGTAACCACGTTCATATTCTATTCAAGCCTATAGTTTAAAGGGCAATTACATCCATTTTGACATGCATGTTTGACTTTTGGATCACTTAACACAATAACTAAATTCAAGAATTGCGGTAAGAATACGTTACGTACATCCGATATAACAATTTAATTACTGCATCACCACGACACGGAGGTTGCCATTGTTTTGCTGGAACGCGCAGAAATTAATGCCGACAGACGGATCTCTTCGATTTCGACTCGCAGCCGATTGAGATAGCAGTATTGACTGTGCGGAGCTCAAGCGTCTGACGGTTTTAGCTGGCCACTACACTGCCGGCCAGCTAAGGCCGTCAGACGCTTGAGCTCCTCACAGTCAATACAGCTATCTCAATCGGTTGCGAGTCGAAATCGAAAAGTGACATCTGTCGGCATTAATTTCTGAGCGTTCCAGCAAAACAATGGCGATCTCCGTGTCGTGTTTTGGTGATGCAGTAATTAAATTGTTATATCGGACGTAAGCAACGTATTCTTACCGCAATTCTTGTGTTTAGTTATTGTGTAAGTGATCCAAAAGTCAAACATGCATGTCAAAATGGATGTAATTGCCCTTTAAGTGGCAAACCACAAGAGCAGATGCCCACGTGTGGGTTGGAGCCGCACAAAAAAAATGTAACTATTCATCGTTTTTTTTTTCCAAGCTGATCAAAATATTTATTGTAAGCAGTGAGTGGTTTTTCTTTTTTTAGTTATAACTGTTCATCGCTACCTCTCCAAGCTGATCAAAATATTTATTGCTAGCGGTGAGTGGTTTTTTTTTCTTCAGATGTAACTGTTGACTGTGGAAACTTAGCAGTAATGAAGTACGTTCTTATTGCTGATAACATGCATATATGCAAAGACTTGAGCAGCCACTGAAATTTTCGGATAATTAACTCTTATAAAGCCGGAAGGTATGTACCGTCATGCAGTCTTATCAGTCCCTCAAGTTACCGATAAAAATATTTGACGAATTTAAAAAAAAAAAAGGAAAAAACACCCAGCAGGAACTACAACAAGCAATTTTCGGAAAGCGATGAAGAAGATAGGAGAGGACTGGCGGACATTAAAGTTGAAGCTGTTCCTGCTCGTACAATATAATATGGATAAAGAAGAAAAAAAAATACGTCTTCTTTTCAGCTAAAAAGGAAAAACAGATGATAAGCTTGCTCTCTTTTTTTTCCTCTTTTTGTCTTGTTATTTTGAATAAGCCATGAATGTTGTACGAACACACACACACATACGTGCATCGCAACGACGGTTGCTTAGCAACTTGGCTACCGTATAAACATTATTTTTTCTGCTTGGAATCGATGGTAACTTGATTGTAACTTGACTTCTTGACTAAGTCGTTCGCCTCTTGTCTTTCATTCCTGAGCATCTGAACTATTCCCAAACGTTTAAAACAACGTTTTAAAACACGAAAAACTTTACACCACAGTGCATTCTGGCAACTAATTTTGAGTAATGCTGGAGTTTAAGAGCAATAAAATCGGTGGGTGGGGGTGGGGGGGCTTGTGTCACTCATCACATTTAAAAAATATTTAAAAAGTATACACGCCAAAATTTTAATTGCCCGCCATTCTTAAGAAGGGTTCGTACGAACTTCTTGAAAAGTCTAAAATTTGATATCCGAAAATTCAAGGCTTGAAAAAGACCTTGAAAATTGGAATTTTTGTTGTTGAAGCCTTGAATTGTCCTTGAATTTTCTGAGTGTACTTTCCGGAATAAGATTAATGCACAACAGTAATATTTTTTTATTTTTTTTTTATTTTTACGAGCCGAATCAATTAATGCTTGTATGGTAAAACCGGCTCAATTTTGAACATTTACCAGATTTTTTTTAGAGAAGAAGAAATCTGGTAAAGGGAGGTGCCAGCGGGAAACCTCCGACCATCGTCGGGGCCGAAAGATTGTCCAGAATTAGCCAGAATACATCCCATAGCCACTGAAGGAGCATGGTAGCCTCTCACGCTACCCTGGCCGGCAGTCTTGGCGGGGACTTTGCCAAGATACCCTATCCAGGGGTTCATTTAGATCCGCAAACCTCCAGTAGCCAACCTGAGTTCTCTCACCGCTCAGCACGATGACCACCATATTAATTTGGGTGAAACATTAAATGAATGAATAGAAATAGTTTGTCAGCCGAATCCATTTCTTCTGTGGACGATACCCCCCCCCCCCCCTCCTCAGATTCGACTGGACACAGAAAGACAGATGTAATGCAGTGCAAGTAATTTTTTTTTCAGAAAGGCCAAATGTTCCGCAAATGCTGTTCCACTGGTTGTTAGCTGTGTAATGTATCTCTCCTTCCTCCTTATCCATTGTTGGGAGGGAGAATGCAAGGTTTGTCATTATTGACGACGGTTTAGCTTCCTACTGCAAAGTAAGCCCTCTTACAACATGCCCTCTTACAACAACTAAGATACAACGTAAATCCATATCTATAAGTAAGTCCGTAAGTCCGTAACAAATGAAGCTAGCGATCCAGAAATACTTGCTACACCAAACAGCAGAGCCTCCCCTTTATCAAATCACCATAACCACACCTCGTCTCCTTAGCACCAAAGTAAGAACACATTGGTGCCAACAATGATATCAAGCAAAACGCGGGATTTTAGAAGGGAATTTTGGTAGTCTACTGTGCCCTGGAAAAAACTTGAAAATGGCTTCGTCTGCTATTACGAACCTTCATGACGGTAAACGAACACATACGTAAAGTCAGTGGTGTGTGTGTATTGTCTAGGATTTACGTGTACGTGTCTATCCTTCAAAATGGCCGGTTATAAGCTCATTGGAAAATGTGTAAATGTTCTTTTTAAGCGTGATGAGTGTCACAGGGTGCGTATACCCTGATTATAGGGCAGTGACACGACGTAGTATTATTGTATATAACTCTATGGTGGAGCCAGTAACTGGGTTAGCTGCAAGGTGCACTGGTGGGGGAAAAGAAGACCGTCTTACTGAAGCCAATGCTATTAGACTGTATTTCTTAAGCCTAAAACGCGCGATTTTTGTCGATTTGTTGGCAGTTGCTGACATTTTAAAGCAAGTGGAATCTTTATTTTCCAATTACAACCTCGTAGCATAAGGGATTGGAGAAAACAACGGTTTTTTAAGTCTATAAAATCTACTCTCAAAGCACTGCCTTGACTAGAAGTGCCGTTGTTTAACCCACCATTTCAATCTAGTGCCCCTTGCAGGTATCTCTCTTGTAGCTATATGACGTCACTTGACGCTGCTCTATAGCGTTCTTGAGTGTATTCTATACACTATGGTTCAAGAAAAAATGTTATCCTTATGTAGGTTTCTCACTGTTCTAATAGACATAAATATATTATCGGTTAATCGTTTCTGTACCATCCATCGTTCGTTACAAGTTAAAAGGCGTTTCACTCTGTAATGTATACGATGGTTCGAACAGAAACGAACAATTCATAACACATTTATTTCCATTAGAACAGTGAGATGTCCACATAGGGAAAATTGGAAATTTAGCCAACATCGAAAATCATACACTAGAAATAACGTAGTTCAGTAAGCCACCTTTATGCACTTACGTTTCGTCGGAGTGGCATGTCCCGGATTCGAACCAGCTACCCAGTTCGCCCCCAGATCACTTGCATAGCGCCTTAGTCGCTATGGCCACATCCTCAACTGGCATAAAGATAACTCACAGAACCCGTTATTAAGGTCATAACCGTGACCAGGGCTCCATTCGACCGAAATTCACTCGGCCATAGAAATGGAGAGGGAAGACAAATCATACACTTACATGGCTCAATAAAGGAGAAATAAATAGACAGAAATCGCTGGAAATAATACTAAGGAAAATTGGAAGTTAAGCCAACAGCGAACACATAGGGAAAACATTTTTTCTTGAACCTCAGGTGCTTGAACCGCAGGTAGTTTTTTGATATGAAGAGCTCAGGTGCAAGAAAATGTCACCTCCACGCCAATTCGACAAACAATAGCGAGGGAAAAGAACCAAGCATCAACCATAAAATTTCTCAACTAAGATCGTAATGTCGAACGATTTTGCCAAGTACTTACTTCACGCAGCTTCTGCATGCTAAAGCGGCAGACCTTAAACTGCTCCGAGGTAACAACGTCGAAAAAATATGTATGGGTGCTTTACTTTCTCAAGCAAAAAAAAAATAGGAATGTTAGTGGCCTTACCTGCTCCATGCCGGAATTGTCAGCGTTCCAACAAATGACTGGAATTCCTAAGTATCCGGCCAGTTGCATAAAGTATTGCGCAGACGCAGTGGTGGCGCCAAACAGTTCGGCGTTCGACAGATACAGTATTGCACTCACGTTCTTGGCCAGAAACGTTGAACACAAGGCGTTCAGGATATCTGTAAAAGAACAGAAAAACATAAAACGTAAATACATAAATTATTTTAAATGCTCCACATCGTACTTCCGAATTCAGCTTAGTCGTAAAGTCAGTTTTTCAACAGGAATTTTTTTTTCCGGTGTAAAACGTTTCACATTTTACGAATTATTTAACTACTCATCGCTAATATAGTTCACCAGAATCGGCTGATCAACAGTGACGGCGCTACGGGGGGGGGGGGGGGCCGGGCCCCCCTGGGTTTCGTTGGGGCCCCCGGGGGGGCCCCCCCCCCAAAAAAAAAAAATTGTAGGGTTCAGACAAAATCACAAAATAAAACAATATATCATGCCAACAGTTAAAAAAATACAATAACGAGCTTGTAGGATTTTCTTGTTGTTTGTTCAATACTTGAAACTGCAAATTAAGTATGACCCCCCTCCCCCTCCCCCACGGCTCCATCCCTTACACAACATATACAGTTTCCTCTATGTACAGGCCTATTCGTCTAGGCATTTTTTGATGAATAAATTAATTGATAAAACTTCGAATCACTGTTATTTACTATAGAAAGCCGTTGACAATGTGTGCCCCCCCCCCCCTGAAAATTATTCCTGGTGCCACTACCGCAGTAATCTAGCTTACTATTTCAATTAATTCGGTACTTAAAGGTGGGTTTCCACCAAATGAAAGTGTACAGCATCTAGCACCATCCAGTTCAGTCAAGTGCTTACTTGTAGCAAACAAAGACACGCACAAAGAAATTTCTAATAGCTCAATAAACAAATCACGAGCCTACTTACTTATTGGGTAAAAATTTGGCACGTCCTCGAGCACCAGGGAGCAAAATGTGAAGGTTAACGATATTACTGTCACTAGAAGGCGCCACGATAGATTCTTTATATTCTACAGTGGCGTCATCTAGTGGCAGTAACATCGTTAATCTTTACAGCTTGCTTCCAGGTGCCCGAAGACGTAAACCAAATTTTTACCCAGTAATTGAGGAGGCACGTGGCTTGTTTGGTTCGTTAAAAGATATTTCTTTATGTGTTCCTTTGCTCGTTGCGACCGAGTGCTAGAGGAGACCTATATACGTGAAAATAGATGGCGATAGATGCTGCCAACTTTCGTGGCTGGCAACCCGACTTTAAGACGTGAAATCTGGAAAAACTAACGCTGTGTTGGTTTAATGTGAAGGACTTTTTATTTTTAATGTTGCAGTAGCTTCGAATGGTCTTCACTACCCTCTTTACTAGCGTCGCTTCCATCACAAACCCTTCTTTGAAAGTATAATTCTCTTATTTGAGAGTACCGGAGGTTTTACATCCATTCACTCGGAACCACCCAAAATGCAAGAAATTAAAAAATACGTATCTTCTTCTTCTTCTTACATTATAAACCAAAGTCTCATAGCAGAAATGAAGCGACCGCAACGACCCCCGCAAGGGGAACAATGGAAACGTGCGAGTGTGTCAATTCTTTGGCTTGAAGGTGAAACTGGGACGTTGTTGCCCTGAAAAGAAGTTGAAATTGGCACATTGTTGCCTCGACTAACAATTGGCGCAAACAATTATCCTTCTAACTAAACACCGTGGTAATCTCAAGGGCAAGTATTACATGACGTCATGCACACTTCTTTTTCACACGGTACGCATCGCTTAAGCCACAGCGAAAGACTGGGAGTGTGGGGGGGAAGGGGTGGGAGACGAGGCAAAGTGAGCTGTGAACCTAGAAGAGAACAAACAAACAAGCACGGGAGCCACGGGAGCCGCGGGAGCCGGGTTCGTGTTCAACTACGTATAGCAAAGAGGAGAAAGGGAAGGAAACCAAGAGGAGAGGGAGAGGACGGGATAAAAGGAGGAGGGGAGGGAGAGGATTGGCGGAAAGGGGGAGTGTTACACAAACAAAAATCGACTGTTGCAGTGAACGATCAGGCAGCACCGAGCAAATACTGGGAAACAACCACGGGTCAAACAAATTCCAGGGCGAAGCCGGGTAGGATGCTAGTTTAGTTAATAAAAACAAATTTCTATTGAAACAATCTGGATTTAAAAATGCAATTCGGTTACAGTAAGCCTTAAAATTCGTGAAAAGAACTTATTTTTTATTCAATTTTTTGTAAAGCATTTGCCAAATTTTTTTCTTCCAATAATTGTAATCGGGGAAGATTCCCATCAGTTCCAAGGGCATAAAACAGCCTTTCTGCCTGGTGTGATATTTGGAATTTAAAACTTAAGTGATATCTTTTCTTTCGTACAGAAATGTACATCCACAAACCTTTACTAACAAAGTAATGACGTCATTCTAAGCGAGTTTCCACGATATATGAAATGATTTGGGTGTTGCATTTCAGTCGTTGCTTAATTAACTTGCGTGTTATACAAGTATTGCTATTGTGGTTCAGTGGTAGAATGCTCGCTTGCCATGCGAGCGACCCGGGTTCGTTTCCCGGCTGATGCACCAATACTTGAACTTCTTGAGCTTCGCAGAATTAAATTTGATCTGATACTAACTTGCCAGATTCTCAACCATCAGCTGGACGTTCCCTTACCATTCTTTGACTTGGCTAGGACCATAGGACGTACTAGAGGCCATAATTGGAAACTTTCCCTTCCCTCTGCTCGTTTGGAAGGTCGAAGAAACTTTTTCTCGTTGAGAGTAGTTCATATTTGGAATGCCCTGGGTTGGGAGACTGTAAATGCTAACTCTTTGTCCACCTTCCGATTTAGACTTTCACAGGAACCCCTCCACATTTTCTTGAAGCGCCCCATTTAGCATGGGAATGGTGTCTGTGGACCAACCCCCTTCCGTTGACCACCCAGCTTAGTGTGCTGGGTAAACACTGTTTTATTATTATTATAAACTGGTTATTATTATTTTATTTAAATATATTATTTTATTACAAAAGAACGTTGGAGTTCATGCGCCTTACAGGCTTTTTAATTCTGAATTGTTTATTTTTAGGTGGTGACAATTCCTAGTTTGAGGATGCTTTTGTTTTTAGTACTTACCATAACCATACCTTGTTTTATATAACGATGTTTTTTTTTTAACCGTCTCATTTGTTCATCTGCCTTTTATTTTTTTACTTGGGTCAATCCTACACTTCCTGTGTCCAACACGATTGGCGATGCCATCAGGGGCCTTAGAGCCCCTGGCAGGTCTAACCTTGGTGGTAAGGCATTCGTGTCCTCATACCTCATACCCCTGACCTTCCCACGGCCAAATCTATTCCTTTATATGATATCGTCGTCTGTTTTTAAATTGGGCTGGCTGTTAGTGATCATAGGATCCTTGCCTGACCTGTTGCTATTGTAACAAATTGTTTATTTATTTAGAAGGCTTTTAAAATTTGCGGTTTTTTTAAAACGTTCCGTACATTTTGTAAAAGACGCAAAAACCGTTATTGTCTGTTATACGACGTCGTTAGAAGTTTGAGCTCGTACGCGCGCACTATATGGAATCCATAACAATGATACCTTAATTACGATTTCGAGAAGGTAGAGCGTCATTTTGTAACTTACATCTACTATAAAACAGGTTTTACCGTGATGAAAACTCATACGAGGAGGTGTGTATTAAATTCCAAGTCCCAGCTCTCTTTCTGCTTCGTCTGGGGTCTCTATTTTCTCTACAATTTAATTCACGAAAGGGTGCTTTGTCCGGAACTCTTAAACCTACAGGTTTTCTGCTAATAGTAATTTAGTTTTGGCTTATCAAAGGCTCGCATAGTATAGAAGACACCTCGCTCACTGCGTACGCATAATGCAGTGACATTTGCTGCCATATTTTCACCAGTATGGGTTTTGGAGGGCATAACTACAAGGTGCACTACATAAAAATGGAGGGAAAAACAACGGAAGAGCGGATTTCTTAGGCTTAAAATAAGGTTGTTTTCTCCAACAACAAAAATCGCGCGTTTTAGGTCTAAGATATCACTCTTCACAGCATCGGCTTCAGTATGACGCCCTTCTGTTTCTCTCTGAAGTGCCCCTTGCAGCTAACCCATTAAGGCTCCAGCATAGAGTTATATACAATAATATTACGTCGTGTCACTGCTCTATTGCATACTCGTCACAATTACTGTAAAACCCATTCTACACGTTTAGTAAATTGAAAATATAACTAATTTTGAATCTTGCGGTTTTGGACCTAGACTTTATATTGCAGGGATTCAATATATAACCTGTCGAGCCAGTATTTGAATAAATAAATACGTGAAGGTCGTTCAGAGTTATACCTGAAATTGAAATCGCCATTTTTGGGGAAAAGTAAGCTGAGTAGTTAGGAGGTCTATCGAGCACGTGTATTTTTTGAAAAAATTTACAACAGGTTCAAACCACACAACCGTGTTGAAAATTGGAGGCGCCATTTTGGGCTAAAATATACAACACCGCTGACTTTTTACTCAAGACTACAAAATGCAGAGTCTACAGGTGTTCCTGGTATCCCATAATAATGTTTGTCTATCGATCTATACAGCCCTACACTTCCCGACAACGTTTCATCTTATAGAACTCAAATGGTGGATGATATCCGACATAATTTATATGCTTTCTAAGGACATATAAGAAAGGAAAAAATAAATTTGAGGCAAATTCACTGACTGCCAAATTCACTGACTGCGTAATGGGAGTAAATAAGTGCCACTAATTTACTCCCATTACGTAGTACCATAGCCAGAAGAATCTACCACAAAATAAAATCGAAAATTATTATTATTACTGATAAGTCTGTCAGGACCGAGAAACTTACTGGGTCATCAAACTTAGCTATTACATGTACAGGGCAGTGACTTAACATTTGTACTGCAGAACTTCATTCCTGGTGCTCCAGGTTTGGGGGCAACACTCCTATTGCAGGATGGGATGGATGGCTACCCGACCCCGGTTGTCATCTGCCCACCTGCCTCGTGGATTTGATGTCCTACGGCATCTGTGCAGTTGGAGTGTGGTGAGACTGGTTCTGCTGCGGTGCAGGTGTTTTGTGACGCCTCTTTTTACGTGGAGCAGAAGAGGGGTATTGGTGATTGCGTTCCAAACTGGTGGTTGGAGTATCGATTCTCCCTTTACCCACAGTCTTCCCTCGGCCTTTGTGGGGAAACTTGCTGCTGTTTCTGTGGCTCTGGACATTGGCTGCGATCTGTAGTTGACGGATTTCAACGTGCTCACAGATTCCTTGGTGGGTATTGGCTTCCTCAGATGCAGTTACCAGTGTCTGCAGTGTACCCACCCAGTCCCTTTTGATATAGGATGGAAGCTGTGTACCCTGTATCAGTGCAGCTGGTCTGTCTCTATTGGGTGGGTGAATTGCCACTCTGGCTGCTTTGGTAATGAACTGGCTGACAGTCTTGCCTGGCAGGGCACGGAGGGCAGTGGAGGTGTGGTAATTCTGGCCCTGGGCCACAGGGATATGCCACCTGTGGTTGCGAGAATTTGCTGGGCGTGAGTGGGCTGTAGAGTGGTCCACCAGTGAGGTGGGCCGGTGTCTATATGAGGTGCACCCTTCCATTGCTAATCCTAGGTCTCTTAATAGTTTCTCGTGCCGTGATTCAGGTTTACTCTCTAGGTTTCGGACCGGCCACATGCCGCTCAGGGCGCACATGTTCAGTATGGGGTGGACTCACTCTACTCTTTGTGCTTGTGGTGGCGGTGACGAGACGGTGCGTCATTTTTTGTTTGAGTGCCCACAGTGGGTTGCTCAGTGGCGCATGGCACCCACTGCAGGTCCGATCCTTTTTTGTGCATATCTCGGTGTTTCCCCACATTCGGTGTTAGGTATCGGCCACCTGAGCAGGACCTTGGGGTTTTGCAAGGCGATGCAGTGTTTCGTTTAGGCTCGAGGGGTATTTCTTGTTCCCAGCATGTTGCGCTCATTGCTTTGCGGTGCTGTGATTGTAATGGTCAATAGGGTAGCTGGGCACTTGTCTCGTACTGCTACATGATGTATAGTAGTTAGTTTAGGCAGAGTAGTTTGAGCACATGGTGTAACAGGCCAGTAAGCTCTAATAAATATCAAACATCCAATCAGTAGGTAATTCAGCCACACTGTGTTGCCCGCCACTGAACAAGGTATTTACTTCCTTAAGAAAACAAAGCATCAGGGATTCCAAGGGAGGGGGAGCAGGGGTGGGGGGAAGGGAATCAAACCACACAATTGGAGAATGCGCTGGCGATGGGGGCAGGGAATGTGGGAGGGGACAGGGGGCTGCAGGTGGGTATCTGACCATAGGGGAGGAGCGGGATGGGAGTTCGAAGGGGAGAAGGGGAGTTTCATGCTCCTTACTAAGTATTTGGTTCACACGTGTGGGAATCAGCTAGTTTAATTTATTTAGTGAGCTGATCAAGTAGGATATAGTATTGTGATGCCAACAGCAGCTACCGAAATGTTTGCAAAAAAAAAATACACAATGTACATAACAAAAATTCTATACATTGATGTTTGAAATAGTATAGTTAAAACCAACAATCAGAAATCAGAAAACAAAGAACGGATTATGCGAGCAGTGTTAATTAGTAGACAGCTGTGCTAATTCGACTCAATACTGATAAAAGAACAATCAGCAATTAGGCGTGTCTTAATTCCTAGCCCGACTAAGGACTTCAGTCCATGGGGCATGGATTAGCTGCACTGCCCGCACGTGCTACATCTCAGTCACATGGCCAATACGTGGAGTCACCTTAAGGGGTCTGAAATGCTTTCGACGTGTACTTTAGTGACAGTGAGAACATGATGCTTTTGATCGAGCTGGTTTTGCATTTCAGTGACACGAGAACGTGAAATGTTTTCGATGTGTACTTTGGTGACAGTGAGAATATGAAATGCTTTGGAAGTATGCTTTATTGACAGCGAGAGCATGAAAGATTTTAACCTCCAGTGACAATGAGAACATGAAATACTTTTATACTTCAGTGGCGGTGAAAACACGAACTACTTTGGATGGATACTTCCGTGACAGTGAGAACACGAAATGCTCTGGGTGTATATTTCAGCGGCAGTGAGAACATGAAATTCTTTGGGTATGTACTTCAGTGACAGTAAGAATATAAAGTGCTTTTATACTTCAGCGGCAATGAGATGATAAAAAGCTTTGGATGTATACTTCAGTGACATTGAGAACACGAAATGCTTTGGATGTA
>JAHWFP010224987.1:0-16137 GCA_023313725.1 Lithobius niger | reverse complement strand
TACAGTTCAGTGGCAGTGAGAACTAATGTGCTTTGGATGTATACTTCAGTGACATTGAGAACAAGAAATGCTGTGGACGTATACAGTGGCAGTGAGAACTATGATGTGCTTTGGATTTATACTTCAGTGACGCTGAGAACACGAAATGTTTTGGACGTAGAGTTCAGTGGTAGTGAGAACTAATGTACTTTGGATGTATACTTCAGTGATATTGAGAACACGAAATGCTGTGGAGGTACAGTTCAGTGGCAGTGAGAACTATTGTGCTTTGGATGTATACTTCAATTAGTGACATTTAGACCTTCATATGCTTTGAATCTATGTGTCAGTGACAGTGAGAACAAAAATAATTTTAGACCAAAAACGAACGGTAGACCAAATCGCCTCGATTGATGGCAAATAACTTCAGTTGCAAACCTATTTTCGTTGCCTTTTGGACTTAAATGACAGACCAGGCAGTCAGGCAGTCTGACATTTAAGTCCAAAAGGCAACGGAAATACGGTTGCATTTGTATTTATTTGACTTAAGGCCTTTTACATATCTGTATTTCGGGCTTCGTAAGCGGATAATGCATTAGCTTCTTATCACAGTTTATGAATGGCAATAAGTAAATATAGAGTGAATAATCTGTAGCAATCTATCTAAATGAATTCGTCGACAACAAAGCCAAACACTTAAAGAAATACAGCTTGCCGGTTCCTTTTCGACCTAAATGTTAGAATGTCGGAGCGAGGAGTTGACACGCCGACCTGCGAGACCAAAGAATGAAGCCTAACGGCTCAGCCATACTGAAACGGCCTCCAAATGGACACGGGCACAGGAAGTCTTTAACAAGCAAACATACAAAAAAAAACGAATGGATTAAGTGGAATTCACGTACGGTGCATGGGCACATTCGTATTTTTCTTTATTATAGCAATTAATCAGCAGACAAAGCAATTTTAATTTCCAAATTTAATTAAATGTTTAAAAAAAATTTTTTTTAGACATCGGACGCAAGGCCAAAACTCATTCACTCGTGCGAGTCCTTACATCTGTCAAAGCAAAATTTTCTTATAAATAATTTTGGTACGTTCACCCGGCCTTGTAGGTGCATAGGTTCCAAAAACCTTTTGATAATAAGAAAAAATTTCAATCACAGTAACATTTTGCTCATAACTTCACAGCGGTAAGTGCGCATTTACGGAACGACTCGCTTTTGTATTCTCGTGGCTGAAATTTAATCGCGATGGCGAAGGTGTCGTTAAAATGTATTGTATACAAGTTTTAAAATCATTTTAATTGTGGCTGGCTGTTAGAGACCCAGCACTGGTCCTTGCCAGACCCGTTGCTGTCGCAACAAATTATTTATTTATTATAACAACCCTTCCTGGATTGGCTAAATGCGACATCGTTTGAGCAAATATTGCAGTCTTATAGTTCGTGACAGTAAGGTAAAGAATTCCTCCTAACGAAACCATTTTTCCAATCGCTTCTTAAACTCAATTATGGACTTGTTACGTGGCGAGCTGGCAGAGCTAAAACCGCCGCCGCCATGTTGGAATCTCAGCTAATTTCTAGCTTCTAGCTGCGAGAATACAGAGGCGAGTCGTTGCGCAAACGCGCCCTAATGGTTAGAAGCTTGAGATTTGGACCAATGGAAAGTTGGTAGAAAAACCTTTAAAATGTTGTATTGAACATTAAAATTCGCCAGCGAGAAGTGAAAATGTGTTCAGTTCGGTTTCGTCTTGTTTATCATCAATCCACTGGCCAAGAATTGTCCCCTAGCAAAAAATATTTTACTCGCCAACCTGTTCAATTTAATCGGCAATTGGCGTGTGGCCGGTGGATTTCTGCACGCGTATGTATGAGAGTCCCCCCCCCCCACCAATGCCTCCCACTCAAAGCCGTTCTGCACAACACCAATACGGTTGGTAGAACTTTCCTTCAACCAGTTGGTGAATGACAACTGCCGTATAAAAGCAGCAAGACATTCCATTGTCGTCTTTCGTCCATTTATTCCTCTCGTCTTCGCCAAAACCTAATTGGGCTTCATGAACCGAAACATCAGTTCGTCCCTCCCCTTTCACAGACAACAACATAATCGCATTAAATTTCGATGAGCGCTCAAGGATTTGCTACATCAATGGTTTTACGACAACGACAAGCGTCCGTATGCAAATTAGATTTCACTCAGTGGACTATAAAAGGCTCGGTCCAAATTTTAACGGCCGCCCAAAGTAACGGAAAAGTATGTAGAGCTGAAGAGCGTCTACTTCGACACACGAGCCAAGGACCCATACATCATTATAACGGCGCATAAAACAAAATTTCTCCGCAGTTTTTTGGTCTAAACGTAAGGGTTATGGTAATAACTGAACTGGCCACGCACTAGTCTTAAAATATGCACCACATCGTAGAAACATACTAGTGCTCCAGGAAGAAGTAACGTGGCTAAGGGAAACTGTTACAGTATTAGCTAATAAAGAATTTATTCCGTTAAAGGTGCCTGTTCACCTAATAACAGGTTGCAGCATCTATAGCGCCATTTTCCATTATTTAGTTCCATGTAGCCCTTGATTTGAACAAGCGAAGGAATGCTCAAAGAAGTTTCTTTTTACACAACAAACAAGCCACGTGCCTCTTTAATTATTGAGTGTAAAGTTGGTGCGTGTACGTGCACCATGGAGCAAGCGGTCAAGGTTAATGTTATCACTGTCACTAGATGGCGCCCATCTACCGGTACAAAATCCTGCGTTTCAAAATATAGAAAAAAAGCGCCCGTGATTTCGTTAGGCTTAACTTTGCCGCTTGCTTCCTGGTGCACGTGGGCGCACCAACTTTGCCCCTCAATAATTAAGGGAACACGTGACTTGACACGTGACACGTGTTCCTTCGCCCGTTGAAAGTAAGGGCTAGACAAAAGTAGATAGCGGCAAATGGCTATAGGTGATGCAGCTTGTCATTTGGTTGCAATCCCCTTTAAGGAACGAGAATGCTAGAAAGTTGCAGCCTCAGTATTCGATTTATAACAGCGCCCAACGTCCATTTTGTAATGACTTCTAGAAAGTTACGACTTTTTTCTGATGACAGTTTACTACAAAAACTCATCGATATAAAGGTGATAGAATGCTGGATGGTGGAATGCTGGAATGCTGCATGACCGAATTCTAGAATACTGGACGGCGGAAAGCCAGATCGAGTTATAGGCAACCGTTTAATCCCCCCCCCCCCCGATATTATTGACTAAAGCCTAAGGCTGCGTTTATGCAACAACTCGCCTTTGCATTCTCGACGCTAGAAGCTAGGAATTATTTGAAATTCCAACCTGGCGGCGGTTTTAGGTCTGTCAGCTCGCAGCGAAATGAGTCAGTAACTGAGTTTTCGAGAAGCCATTGGGAAAATTGTTTCGTCAGGAAGGATTCTTTATCGTGCTGTCACGACTCATAAGACTACAAGCATTTGCTCAAACGATGTAGGATTTTAGCTATTCCAGGAAGCGTTGTCACCACGGCAACGACGCCTTCGCCATCACGATTAAATTTCATCTGCGAGAATGCAAAGGCGAGTGGTTGCGTAAATGCGACCTAAAGGAGTGAACGAGCCTGCTAAACTTGTCAAACGCTAGCCACTAAAGAATCAGGATTCTTCACTGCTCCTTCTTAGGGATTCCTGGACAAAGACGTAAGTTACAACTGCGGACAGTTTTGTATTTGGTTTACAGGTTGCTGGAGCCGTCTTGAATAAAATAGAATAAAATAAGATAGAATTAAAAAAAAAAATTACTTTTGCAGTTGTGATACACTCAAACACTTTTTATCACACACCAGACTAGGGTGAACCTTGGATTCATCCCGTCGAGAATTGAACAAACTTGATGAGGAATTTGGAGTCTTAATTCTTCACTAGGACATTGCTTCAATAGCATTATAGTGTCCGCGGCCTATCTTGAGTTCGCTCCAGAATGACACAGATAATCAATTGTATGTTTTTGGTAGCAGAGTGCCTTGTTGATATCCGAGATGGTTACAAAAACAATGGCGGCCATCGATTAATGCCGCCCCCTCCAGGAAAACGTAGCCGCTCGTAAAATACCTGCAGGACTCAAGATAAACAGTGTACACAACAGGGCTATGGACCTAATTCAGTCGAACCCACGAATGGAAAAATGTAAGTATATCTGGAAGTTACTCCCTATTAATTTTATATAGCGCAACTGACGTACTTCCGTTAATATGGCACCGTGCATGTTATTTGACCAAGAGGTGAGTGGTGCTGGTCTTTTGTAATTTTTTTTTATATCATTATTGCGTGTATTTTTGTTGTATAGTTGTATTTCTCTGTAGTGTTCCTTGAAAATGATTCCCGAGTGGCTAGAAAATTTAGAATTTTTACTGTTTTATTAAACCAGTGTTTGTGAGACTGTCGGATTCCTTTTCATTGTCGTGACATCCTCGATTAGGTTAGATGTGAAGGGAGCCATGTTTCTGAGCGTACACCGAGTTAAAAAATTTGCCAGAGGGGAAAAAAAAGTAGCATATTATTATTGGTTTTTCATATTATTTATTTAAAATAAATATACTTGGTGTATGTTGATACATACATAATTTTGCAAGTCAATGGAGCAATGTCAACTATGGAATCAAATGAACTAGGGCCGTCATCAGTTCCACTGTCGACATAATGGAGCGGGCTCCGATTTCTTTGCTGTTTGGCTGTCAATCGGATCGGATGGGATTGGATTTGCCTTGTAATTTCTAAACAATAAGAGACAGCTGCTTGTGGTTTGGGCAACTGGAAAGGTGGTGAAAAAACCGTGAAAATGGTATATTCAAACACCCAAATCGGTCGACGAAAAGTGAAAATGTCTTGAATTTGGTTTATTACCGCCTAACGCCGCCTGTTTGTCGTCAACAATCAATCTTTTAACAATCGGATGCCTTGAACAATATTAGAAACGGCTTCGCGTCTCGTTGTTGTTTTGATTTTGTTCTTGCTATTGATCCAATTTGTCACCCTGATGGTTCCTCAACCCCATGTCCGATTCCTGATTTTTCTTTTGATAAACCTTGTCTATACTCCCGTGCTACTGCATGCAAAGTTTGGTTTGGATCGTCCTTGTGGTTTTTGCGTGATGCGCGGTGTAAGATTACATTGGCGTGTCTTCACAGCTGAGCTACGCTCCAATAAGTAAAAGCAAAATACAAAGTTACAATCGACATGGTAACAAACCAAAACATTTTTCATAAAACCCGTCAACTCCACAATGATTATACTCTTTTCAAAAATCGTAATGGATGCTGAAGACACAACCACAAAAGGCAGGGAATTACATACATGACCAACACTGACTGAAAAAAAATGAACCTGCACTGCCTGAACACGTCGCTGCCAGGTTTAACGGAGTCTAATAACTGAAATGCAGTTAGTTACAGCCTCGTTTCCAACCGGTGAGGCGGGCCTCCCTTGGGAGGCGCTGAGCAACTGCAGGGGAGGCGCGAGCCGCTGCTGACGCCGTACTGTAAGGGCGCCTTTAGCAACGACTCGCCTTCGCATTCTCACAGCTGGAATTTAATGGTGATGGAAACGTGTCGTTGCCAAGGTAACAACGCTACCTGGATTAGCTAAATCCGAGATCATTTGAGTAAACGCTTACAATCTTATAATCAGTGACAATAAGACAAAGAATTTCTCCTGACGAAACAATTTCCCAGTCACTTCTGAACTCGCATTACTGACTGTTTTCGTTGCGAGACGGGAGAGCTAAAATCGCCGCCATGTTGGAATTTCAGATGATTTTTAGCTTCTAGTTGCGAGAATGCAAACGCGAGTCGTTGCGTAACGCGCCCTAAAGATCAGTGACGAATTTATTTTTTATTTCTAACTATGCATCACAGAAGACGTTAAATTACACGACGAAGGTGAAATTTTCATTTTTTGTGCAATCTGTAGCCATTTCAGCCAAAATTATAGACATTTTTGATCTCATGTAGTAACACTGCCTGAACGTAGTGAAAAAAAAATTGACAGCGATTTTTTTTCATGGGGGGGGGGGGGGGAAGCACCATTGCCTGATAGTCCCAATGGGGAAGAATACTGCAGAAAAGGTTGGAAACCACTGAGTTAGAGCCCTTTCCGTCGTCTGAATATAAACTACAGACATCAAATCCAGGTTGACGTAGGAATGTTCTGTCTGAATATTGCTGTATACTAGCCACATCACTCACTTTGCTCGCTCTGTCGACGTAATCTCGATTCGCTCGCTACGTTAGCAACGTCTCGATTCGCTCGAGGAGGTTTTGAACAAACTACGATGTCATGAACAAACATTATGAGGGTAAAAAAAAAATGCTTTGACGTTATTTTTGCATTTTTTCCCCTGCGTATTTGAGGGTCACAAATGACAGCCATGAAACTAGGCCTAACCGAAGCGCGATTTCATTACCTTTCATTTGGCCCTACTCCCATCTTTGTACGTGCCTTGGTTCAAGAGGAGTAGCGGTACAAACGCTCACGCGCGCACATCGTACTTTTCTAATGATGTAGACTTTTCATATCGTTCGATTTGCTCACTCCATTAGCGTCGATCCATGCTTCATGTAAACTCTTTTATTCCAAGATCATCACAAAATCGATGTACTGATTATTTCGACGCAAACTTATTGCAATTGTAGCTTACAGTTCGTTCATCACATTCCTCAGCACGTCTGCATTTCACCTACATCATTCATAACATACGATTTGTTTGTTTGCGTGTTTGTACATCTACTCCTCCAGAAGTAATCCTCTACGAAGGTAAAAGATGAAAGTTGAGAGAGCAAAGCGAAACACACATTGAAAAAAGTTGACTTTACTTCGCTTTGCTCGCTCAATCCACGCACCTCAATGCTTCAGAAACACGAATGTTTGACATCCTGTAGGGGATAATTAGTGCGTCCGGGAGCCGCCCCAATGCAAACCCCAGTTTAGGGACAAGCTCTAAAACGTGCCGTGGTGGTAGTCTAGGGGTTGCAGGAATTCCAAATTTACCTTAACTGATGGATCAAGGCTAGAAGTCGTGGTTCAGTTTTGGTGTTGGTTTAATATAACATTTGAGCGATAGTGTGCTCTGGCTCGCCTAAAATTCTTGGGCGACACTAACCTCGGCTTAAGGCCTTAAATGGAACGTCAACGGCATTAGGCTTACTTGGGGAAATTTAGATTTATAAGTTTCGGGAAAATTTGGTTAAGTTGGTGACTGCTAAACTAAGTAGCAACGGGGTTGCAGTTGTGAACTAGCAACAGGATGGGTCAAGTTTGAATTTAAGTTGGGGATAGGGGAAATTGGGAAAAATTCTAATGTTAGGGCCGAAATTACCTTTTGATGCGGGGAGTTGGAGAGTTGGAGGCGGATGGAATTTTTGGTTAATAGCTAATTGTTAGGAGCACCCGACGGATGATCAAGCGAGCTCGAGCGTTACAATTGATTGCATTACGTACAGACAAATCATAGTTATGCTTTGTTACAACAATTCATCAAATATCGATTATTTCAACTAACAATTGAGTATTAATTTTGACAATGGCACGTTACAATTTGACGTCAGGTGGACTTCGGGCTTGGGAGATTTCACAAATGACGTCAGTGTGACCTTGCTGGGGTGGTAAAATTCCAACGTTGAAATCCGGAATTAAACTCGCAACAATCCTTTTAAAGCCAGGTCTATGGGTTTGATTTTTCCATGCAGCAAATAATGCACGATCGTCCAGCGTTAAGTGACGAGAGACTTAGCCGGACTTAGCATGACTCAGATCTATCCCTACAACGATCGTAATTTTAAACAATGCAAGATGCACGTATGGTCGTAAGTATGCAGTGACGGAATCATAAATAAAATTTGCCAAAAAGCACTCGCTTGGTTTTTTTAGAGAATTAGTCTTACAAAAGACAAACCAGGACAACTCAATAAGTAGCCAAATTTAGAAACATTTTTCACGCACCATTTTGAGTCATTAAATTCAGTCATTTTTCTTTCCTTTTCAGTTTCCTATAATCAGTAATATGAAGTAAACTCGCTTCCAACAATTTTTTTTTTAAAGAAAAAGAAAGGAAGAAAAAAAAAGGGAGTCTTTTATCTGCCATCAGTATTCTCTCCAAAATTTATCTTGGTTATTCAGCTTGCCAATGTGAATGAATACCAGTTGGAAAAGGCCTCTATTCGTCGTTGGCGCCATCTAGAATAATTTGCATGTCTTTTCTTACGAGCGCCGCGTCGCTCGTTGCTATGGAAATCCCGTTTTCTTCGCGCGGGAATAAAAGCCGCAGCCTGGGTCTGAGGTTTCAAGCTGCTACGCTCAAAGAGACACGTCACTCAAGATACGCCAGCTTGGGTTTCCTTTTTCCTTCCCCTATTTTTTCTTTTTTTTTTTCCTGATGGCTCGTTTCAAATAAACCATTAACAATACCTTTCCTCACGGTTGAATTAAGAGTTTGTATTGGGAAGGGCTTTGATTGAAAACGACGGCCGAACGTTCGAAAATTTGAGGCGATCTTTACTCGCGATTCATTCGATCTGGATACTATAGGAGACAATAACACTCGGCCGCAACTTTGTATATGGAATATACATTTACTCAATAAAGGGCGGGTGGAAGCAAAAATGAAGTGGTACGCCTACGAAGAAAATAAATAGGGCATAATAAATTTTCAAGTAAAAACAGGGAAGCCATTTTGAACAGTGTTGTCTTACACCGAAAATTCTGCTGATGTATAAAAATGAGAATTTCGCCAGCCTCATAAGACTTAAATTCTTCTGCGATGCACAATTAAAAAAAACCATTTTACACCACCGATCCGTATTCTCAGAACCCCGCGTATTTAGCTTCTTTGAAGCGTTTTAGCGCTGACTGAGAGAACCGCTTTCGAGTATTGCTAGAGCGCTTTACGTTTGAGCAGCCAACTGTTAAGTTAAAATGGAGGCGGCGAACAAAAATTTGAAAAAAAAATCTGTAGATGATTATGAATTTGAAAAAAAAAATCTTTCTGTCTGGAAAATTTGTGCATGCAGACTTCTCTGTGGATCTATGGAAATTTATTGAGTTTCACACCTTATTAAAAAAAAAATAATAATTGTACCACTATTTATTTGAATTTTATTCGTGAACAGGAAGACAATATTGCGGAGCCCTGAAAAGAACCTACCACTACTACTTCAGTTACTACTTCCGTTTCTACTTCCGTTTCTACTTCCGTTTCTACTTCCGTTACTACTTCCTGTAAAATCGCAGAAACGGAAATTGGTTATCTCGACATAACCAATTTCCGTTTCTGCGATCTTACAGGAAGTAGTAACGGAAGTAGTAATATAGTTTGTTATCTCGAGATAACGAATTGGTTATGTCGAGATAACAAAACTAATTTTTTTTTGGTATGTCCTCTACAGGGCTCCGTACAAGGTAATCAGGTTGTAATGTGCAATATCAGGTTTTCTTACGGCTGAAAGTTGCAGAGCTGTAGCCGTACCAGACGAACCGCGTCCACCGGCCTTGACTTAATAACTAAAGCGAATGTGATACAAACTACCATTACCAAGAGCTTATATAATGTCTCAACACCCGTATAAACTTTTACAAGGCCGGCTGAGAGAGAAGCTGCCAGTTTCTTCGACATCACTAGATTCTTCTTTATGAAAGCAACAACACGATAAGAAATTCAAAACAACAAAGATAACAGGTTATTCAAAAACTCTAGAAAGTCCACAAATATAATGCAGTAAAAACAACGTTTCGGGAATTACTGCACCCTGCTATCAAGTGCAAAGTAGTTTAAAAATACAGCACACGTATATATCATGCCATAGTCAAGGTCCAACACTACTACACACACACAAATTTTAAAGTTAAAAATCCAACAACTTAAAACTAAAACCCTAAGCCTAATCCCTAACCCAGACAGGTTAGCTATAGGTAAAAAGCTGACCTGTTCTACTCAGGGAAGTTTAGGTAAGTTTTTGATTTTTAATTTTAAAAATTGTTTGTGTATTGGTGTTGGTCCTTGAGTCATCAAGTGCAGGTGAGACGAAATCACGACGTTTCGGTTCCTAGATCGGAACCGTTTTCAAGTGATGGGTTTAAAACATGTCAAACAATTTAAAAATTTAAAATTAATAAAAATAACAGCAGAACAGGTGGGTGATGGTTATTAGGTTGGAACAAGTTGGTTCCTAACAAAAACCAGCCCAACTTTTGGTAACAGGTTGTAAAAACCTAAAAGTACATCGCAATTACAGTAGACCGTCATCAATATGTGAAAGTGACGCCTCCCAGCCATCATACTATTTGTTAGTCTTCTGTATGGCTGAGAAGACTATTGCAACGACTTTGTCCGTCCGTCCGTCGCTTTTTTTGCAACTTAAGAACGGTACACTAGATAGAGACAAACGGTTTACATCATTAGATACAGCGACCAAAAAAAAAATTAATTAAAAAACACGCCAAACTAAAGATCGTTGCTTCCTTACAGCTAAAAGACTTTATCGGCGCAATGAAATAATAACATTTGATCGTCACTTTTAACCACTACACGAAAACACGCAACCGTAAAAACAAAGGATTTCGTTAACGACGTCATTATCTTCTTTTAAATCAGTCTCGAGACCGTGTTGCATCGATGAATAGGCCGACTCTCGAACAAAATTTTACCGGTTAGCTGCTACTTACGAAATTAAATCGGCAGGTAAAAATCAGGCCTAAAGACTGAAAACTAGGCATTGAATCTCGGCACCGTGTTACACAAATGAATAAGCGTACTCTCAAACCCATCTCTTCGTTAGCTGCTACGTACGAAATTAAAACGACAGGCAAAAACCTGCCTAAAATTTTATGCCTGAAATCGGAAACTAGGCCTAAAAGCTGAGCATTATGCCTAAAATCGGAAACTAGGCCTAAAAGCTAACACATTTTCAACCGGCAATTGTAACGGTTACCACTTTTAGATTAGATAAACGGAGCGTTGTTGCGGTGCGTGACGTCAGTGGTGGAATGATATACAGAAGACTGAGTGCGACAGGGTAGTCGCTGTAGCCCAATGAGTACTAATAAATTAGCGTTGTTTGACGACCCTATATACCAGCCAATTTTGGTAAAGGGTATGAATGTTACAAGGTATTCGTTATAAAAATTTGAAGTATAGTTATGAGAAATCAGCCGAGTCTAAAGTAATAGAATCACTCAACACCACCAGCCCCCAAAAATGGAATGAACAAGTGAATAAACGAGTGAATAAATGCCTGTATTATATATAATGCCACGTTTCCCAACCGGTGAGGCGGGCCTCCCTTGGGAGGCGCGGAGCAGGTGAAGGGGAGACGCGAGCCACTGCCGGAGTCTTACTATACGGGCGCGTAAAGGTGTCATTGCCATAGTAACAATGGCGACCTGGACTTATCAGACCTACAATCTTATAATCAGTGACAATAAGACAAAAAATTCTTCCTGACGAAACCATTTTTACCTACGATATTTGGAAGACCGTTGTGTTTTCCAACGATGTGCGAACTGCGTGGTTAGCTTGTCGTGCACCAGGTGTGTGAAACGTGGGAACGAAGGGGGGGGGGGGGAGGGGGGGCTGTAGATTTCATCATGGGAATGTCACATTTTTCATAGTCCTGGACGGAAAGTGATTCCATAGGGTACGAAGATGGGGGTCCCAACTTGAGTTTGGTTTTAGAAGGGTGGTGGTTTTATTCCACCCAATGTTGCGTCCCGTTTCACCGTGATGGAATGCGAATGGAATGCTTTATTCTTATGCCCGTATTCTGAACGCTGACTAAAACTCGAACCGACGTCACACCTAATTAGCGCCATGCACCACCCGATTTCTTCCAAATGTATCCAAAGAAGTTCTGGTGGTGAATGGCACTAAATAGGTGTGACGTCGTTTCAAGTCAAGTTCGAGTTTTAGTCAGCGTTCAGAATACGGGCCTTAGTGCCAGCAATGTGCGCTTTCAGACGGTTGTTTCTCTCTTTCTTTTTAGCAAGGACATCGTGTTAGTTAGACAATTGAACGATTCTCTGCTGCTTTTACTTTTCTGCCTGAATATGTTGTGTGTTGTTCACTTTATTACGCCCGTAACTTTGTCATGTTTTATTCATCGATTTCTATTTTCTATTTTGAGTGGCAGAAAACTGCCAAACAGTGATATATTTTGAATGCTGATTTAATTCATTGTTATTCTAATTAAGCTGCCAGTTTTTAAAAATGAAACCGATGGAAGAGTCGTTGTCAGTTCGTCTTTAGGGAGAGGTGTGCGCCGCCACGCCATGCCATCGCAGCTGATCAAGACTAGAAACGGAAGTAAGTTCCATTGGTTGTACGGGTTGATTACGTGCCGTGGAATCGCGGCCAAGAATAATTTGTAATTTTTTGGATTGTATTAATCAAGGAGGGGCAATTATTCACTGGTTTTAGAAAACTGGTAGCCATGTTGATCGCTGTATTCGCAATCAGCTCTTACCTGTGATTGGTTTCAACAGGTCTGTTTTACAATGACGTGTGCTGCTTCCAGCCAATTTTTAATAAATAATTAATTAATATTCTGAGGCATAGTCTGACACGTAAACATATTCCGTTTTGAGTCTCCAATATGGAGAAATTTTCTCGCGTAAATTAATGAAAATTCATTGCCTCCCAGTGCAGTGAGCCTTTTTCTCCCTAATCCTGTAGACTCGAAAGCATTATTTTGCCGTTTATAAATGGTTAACCTTCTGCCTTTTATCTTACGTATTCAGCTGACCTTGAACAAGGTACCAGGCTCCAGAAGTTAAAAAAGGAAAGTTAATAATTTATGTTCGAGGCCCCACTTGAATCTTAATTACCTCTGGTAAACTTAGTAATTAACGTCGTCATTTTACAAGCAGTGGTCCAACAATTCATGCACGGTTGCACTGAAAATGTGGTAAGACCTTCGAATTTCTCATGCACACGTTTCTTGTTTTTTTTTTTTTATTAATTTGCAGGCTCATTTTATTATTCTAACTTTAGAAAAGAAGCCCCCTTTTCCGGATTCCTGTGGCCTTTGAGAATTATGAGGGTAATTTTCTACTGCTCTGACGCCTACATGATTAATGGGGCTTTCATCTTAAAGCACTAATGTAGCAAATTATGGGGCACGGGGGATATGATTATGAAAAGCGTTTTCAAAAGGGTGGAAAATCCTCCCATGTGTCTTCTGCCTAATTTAACAAGGGTCTCGGAGAAATAAAAATCCTTCTGTGGTGTGCGCTTTCACGAAACATCTAATATTTATGAAGGTAAGATTGATGATAGATGGTCAGTCTTATACCTAACTACATATAATGTCTGTATTGACCCATCCAACGGAGTAATTTAACTGCTCACCCAGCTAATAAAATACAGGTTATCTCGCAAGGACAAGCGTAAAAGAACATTCAGCTTAAGGACCTTATTTGTGTAAGCCAGCCGGACCCGCGCATGCTGTATGGTGGATTGAATTTCCAGATCTTAGCCCCTCCTGGTCTTCTTAGGAAAGTAAATTGCAAGTGTTTCCCTTCCCCCTCTCTTCGCATTTCCCTCTTCTCCTCACCCCCTCTTCTTTCCCTTTCCCCTCCCTTCTCCTCTCCTCCGCTTCCCCTTCTCATGTCCCATCCCTTCCTCTACCTTGCTACAAGCCTCCCATGTTTGTTCAACGGGACAATTTTAACGGGACTTTTGCGCCACGATTCTTTCGCAGGCCCTTAAAAGTCGCATACCTGCGTTTGACCGAATGTTAAAAAGCCTATCACTAGGAAAGCAAGCATTCAGTAAGCAAGTAGGTGTAAGTTAATAACCGTGGTTGTTCCCGCAACATTAAATGTACTAGCTGAAGCCTGTGCAACGCACGAGTGGTGTTGGATGCGCCGTTTACAACAATGGTACGATTTGGTCTCTCTTGGTCGCCCATGTTCCGCCAAATTATGTTTCTTCAATCACATTTTTGTACACACTGGCTTGCTCCAGTGTATCTGGGCCACATAAGAGCATTAACATAGCATAAGCCGTATTGGCTCTGGCTATGCTTAGTGAACCCAAATATCGTCAGTCTTACAGTTATGGCTGAACAATGCTGACTTTTGTTCGCTGCTCTCACTCAATCAGCCCTGCAGTCGCTCCTCCACCTTTTTTTTTCTACTTTCCGCTTTTCCCCATTCCCTATATCCCTTCCCCCCCCCTCCTCACTCCTCTTGCGACATAAAAAGCTGTTACATGTGAAGGGTAGGCGTTAACTAGGTTATTTAATAAGACTTAATGGATCCAGCTATGCTCAGTGAACCCAAATGACGCCAGTCTATACTCGTATGGCTGACCAATGCTGATATTCGATCACTTCGCTCACTCAATCAGTGAATGGGGGGGGGGGATTGAGGCTTAATGGCGCGTCGACAACTTGGTCATTAGCGCCAACCTCAGTCACAGTGCAGTGATCCGGGTTGCCACTGCACCACACATTACAGAGATGTTATTCAAACCCCTAATCTAAATCTTGTCATACATCTGTACCTCCTGCAAAAATTGAAAACACCGGACAGGAGGACAGACTTATCACCCAATTGACGCGCAATGTCATGCGGAAGATGGAAACGACGACGAACACCATCAAGATGGTGACAATCAACAAGGAATGTCAGTGAATGGTCCTTCAGCCGGTCGTCCCTGTTCCTTTTCTTTTTTCCTTATCCCCTTTGCCTACATCTCTCCTTCCCCGGCTGCATATAACTTTTTTTTACACGGACCAGCCGGATCCCAATTGTTCGTATTTTTTTTAATTACGTGCCTCGCTCGCGCTGTCGCGCTCGCCATGGCTAATTGCATAACATCAGAAATCCTTACGTAAAAACTTGTCCGGGCAAGAGAAACCTGACCGGCCAAAAACGTGATCCGAATGTCGTCTTTGAGATCCGACGACGCCTCGGATCCGGTAGTCCGTGTAAAAAAAAATTATTTGCCCCACGGCTACTTAAGAAACCATAAGACGTAAGGAAAAGGCGGGTATTCGGTTATTCAAAAAGCCTTAATGGCCCTGGCTACGCGTAGTGAATCTAGACACTCGCTAGTGTGTCGCGCCAAGTTAGGCAACAAACATCACAACAAACATCACATTAATTCAATTGTTGAGGTTGTAAACCATTGTAGCGCGACGCCGTAGCATCAGTGTCTTGTATCTTGAAGCATAGTTGGAGACATTTCAGGTACTAGGAGAAAAATAATAATGCGGTACAAAAGCTTAAATTGTGTTGAAATCGAGAGCAGTAACCCACCTGACAAAAATTAACTCGTGTAGGAATGCCAGCTAAGCTGCTTTCAAATGCAAAATCTGACCCTCAATAACGTTGCAAATGTGTTACTACTAGTTACTACCTAGCTAATGAGCTAGCTAGCTAGTCCGCTCATCTCCATGTTAAATCCCATAGGGTGATTATTCATCGATTCCGAGATAACGGGAAGGCTTCCAGCTATGAAACTGGACGAATGGGTGCAGTACAATACGAACTGCGTACCTTTGATGGTTTGGAGCCTGGGGGCGTAACGGGAATGGCGTGGGAGGGCGCGTAAGTACGAACCATTGTTATAACCATTGTTAGTATTGTCGGCATCGTCTCTCATTGGACGGCCAAAGTTCGGACAATGAGAACGTGTATGCCCATGCCTGGCTTCAACTATGAACTATTTACCTCCGTACCACACACCGCAAATTAGTATTATAGTAGTACTAGCTGAAGCCTGTGCATGCACGGGTGATGTTAGATGCACCGTTTCCAATATTGGTACTGTAAGGTTTGGTCACTCTCGGACGACCATGCTCCGCCGACGTATGTTTCTTCAATCACAAAACAGGTAAAATGGGCCAAAATCACATAATAACGTGGTCTAAGTATGACTGCAGCGTAGAAAAGGTAAAAAAAATGGCAATTATCCCATAAAAAAAATCATTAACATATAGAGAGAGCAATAATGCGGTAGCAGCTTACTATGTTGCTTGCGAGCGAAGATGAGAAGAGGAAGTGTGGAACGGAAGTTGTAGAGGATATTAGCCCCAGTGTGTGAAGAATGTGCGGCCTGTGCCGTTGTAAGGCTGTGGGAACAATCGGGTAAAGGATGTTAGCCCTAGTGTGTGAAGGAA